>ML109791.1:11409-41413 GCA_003697995.1 Taxidea taxus jeffersonii | reverse complement strand
ATGTCCATCTCGTCCAGTGTGTCATTTAAGACCTTTATTTCCTTGTTGATCTTTTGCTTGGATGATCTGTCCATTTCAGTGAGGGGTGTATTAAAGTCTCCAACTATTATTGTATTCTTGTCAATGTGTTTCTTTGATTTTGTTATTAATTGGTTTATATAGTTGGCTGCTCCCATGTTAGGGGCATAGATATTTAAAATTGTTAGATCTTCTTGTTGGACAGACCCTTTGAGTATGATGAAGTGTCCTTCCTCATCTCTTATTATAGTCTTTGGCTTAAAATCTAATTGATCTGATATAAGGATTGCCACCCCAGCTTTCTTCTGAAGTCCATTAGCATGGTAAATTGTTTTCCACCCCCTCACTTTCAATCTGGAGGTGTCTTCAGGTCTAAGATGAGTTTCTTGTAGGCAGCATATTGATGGGTTTTGTTTTTTTTATCCATTCTGAAACCCTGTGTCTTTTGATTGGGGCATTTAGCCCATTTACATTCAGGGTAACTATTGAGAGATATGAGTTTAGTGCCATTGTATTGCCTGTATGGTGATTGTTACTGTATAATGTCTCTGTTCCTTTCTGGTAATACTTTTAGGGTCTCTCTTTGCTTAGAGGACCCCTTTCAGTATTTCCTGTAGAGCTGGTTTGGTGTTTACAAACTCTTTCAGTTTTTGTTTGTCCTGGAAGCTTTTAATCTCTCCTTCTATTTTCAATGATAACCGAGCTGGATAAAGTATTCTTGGCTGCATGTTTTTCTCGTTTAGTGCTCTGAATATATCATGCCAGTTCTTTCTGGCCTGCCAGGTCTCTGTGGATAAGTCTCCTGCCAATCTAATATTTTTACCATTGTACGTTACAGACTTCTTGTCCCGTGCTGCTTTCAGGATTTTCTCTTTATCGTTAAGACTTGTAAATTTTACTATTAGATGGCGGGGTGTGGGTCAGTTCCTACTGATTTTGAGAGGTGTTCTCTGGGCCTCCTGGATTTTGATGCTTGTTCCCCTTGCTATATTAGGGAAATTCTCTACAATAATCCTCTCCAGTATACCTTCTGCTCCTATTTCTCTTTCTTCTTCTTCTGGAATCCCAATTATTCTAATGTTATTTCGTCTTATGGCATCACTTATCTCTCGAATTCTCCCCTCGTGGTCCAGTAGTTGTTTGTCTCTCTTTTGGTCAGCTTCTTTATTCTCTGCCATTTTGTCTTCTATATCACTAATTCTGTCTTCTGCCTCATTATCCTAGCAGTAAGAGCCTCCATTTTTGATTGCACCTCATGAATAGCTTTTTTTATTTCAACTTGATTAGACTTTATTTCTTTTATTTCTCCAGAAAGGGTTTTTATTTCTCCTGACAGGGTTTCTCTAATATCTTCCATGCCTTTTTCGAGCCCGGCTAGAACCTTGAGAATCGTCATCCTGAATTCCAGATCTGACATATTACCAATGTCTGTATTGATTAGGTCCCTAGCCTTCGGTCCTGTCTCCTGCTCTTTTTTTTGTGGTGAGTTTTTCCCCTTTGTCATTTTGTCCAGATAAGAATCCGCTGTTCTCCTTGTTAAGTGAACTTGGTCTTGGCTGTATTTCTTTGGTCTTCTGGGGGAGGGGCCTGTTGTAGTGATTCTCAGGTGTCTTTGCCCCAGGCGGAGTTGCACCGCCCTTACCAGGGGCCGGGCTAAGTAATCCTCTCAGGTTTGCTTTCAGGAGCTTTTTTTTCCCCCCTGAATGCTTTCCGTAGAGTTCTGGAGGACGGGAATGACGGGAATGGTGGCCTCCCAATCTCCGGTTCAGAGGAGCCGAGAGCTAGGGGCCCCAGTCTTCAGTGCGCCTTCATAGAAAAGCGTTTAATCCCTCCGGTCTCCCTATCCCACGTTTGCGCCGGAGACCGCGCGCGCCCGCCTGCAGACCGCGCGCGCCCGCCCGCAGACCACGCTCAGAAAATCGTGCGTAAGCAGTTCCGTCTCACTGGCTTCTGGGAGTGCTCCGAGCTCCCCCAGCCTGTGACCAAGCGTCTCTGTCTCTGGCAGAGTCCCACCTGGAGTCTCCAAACCCCGTAGATCCCTGAGCTCTCCCGGGTCGGAGTCTCCCTGGATCTTGTGGGGACCCCTCGCACAGAGCACTGGCCCGTGCCACCGAGCACCGGTCCGTGTCACAGACCACTAGGAAATCTCGGCTCTGTCTCCGCAGCCGGCTTCCCCGCTCTAATACCTGTGAGCTCTGCGACACTCAGACACTTCTGTGTCTTCTGTGTCCGATCCTTCTGTGACCCTGCGGGATCTGAGTCCACGTTGTCCCCGTGAGGACTTCACCCCAGTTTAGCCTCTGGAGCGATGTCCCTCCATGGAGCCGACTTTTAAAAGTTCTGATTTTGTGCTCCGCAGCTTGCCGGGAGCCGGCCCCTCCCCTGGGGTCTATCTTCCCGTCGCGTTGGATTCACTTCTCCGCTGGTCCTACCTTTCAGAAAGTGGTTGATTTTCTGTTTCTGGAATTGTTGTTTTTCTTCCCTTCGATCTCCTGTTGGATTTGTAGGTGTTCGGAATGGTTTGATAGGCTATCTAGCTGATCTCCTGCTGGCTGATGTCGTCTCAGCCTCCTACTTCTCCGCCATCTTGACTCCTCCCCAATCAATTTCTTTAATCAATGTTTTATAGTTTTTGGAGTACACATCTTCCACCTCCTTCATTGTTTATTCTCAGGTATTTTATTCTTTTTGGTGCCATCGAAAATGGGATTGTTTTCTTTTTCCTTTTTTTAAGTAGGCTCCATATGCCCAGTGTGGAGCCCAACATGGGGCTTGAACTCATGACACTGAGATCAAGACCTGAGGTGAGATCAAGAGTGGGACACTTTACTGACTGACCCAGGTGCCCCAATGGGATTGTTTTCTTAATTTCTCTTTCTGTTGCTTCATTATTAGTACATAGAAATGGAACAGATTTCTGTACATTGATTTTGTATCCTGTGACCTTACTGAATTAATTGATCAGTTCAGGTAGTTTGTTTAGGTTTTTTTTTTTTTTTGGTGGAGTTGAAAGCAGGATCTTGAGATATTTGCACTCCTATGTTTGTAACAGCATTCAGCAGCCACGAAATGGAGGAAATACAAATACCTAGTCACAGAGGGATGAATAAACAACACGTGTTATATATACGCAATGGACTGTTACTCAGCTTTCAGAAGGAAGGAAATTACCACACATGCTGAACATGGATAACAGTGATGACATCACGCTAAGTAAAATAAGCCAGTCATAATAAGACAGAAATAAGCCAGTCATAATAAGACAAATGTATGATTCCATGTACGGTATTCAGAGTGGTCAGATTCATGGAAACAAAGTAGAACGGTGGCTGCCAGGGGCTAGGGGGAGGGAGGAATGGGGAGTTGTTTAATGAGTACAGGGGCACCTGGGTGGCTTAGTGGGTTAAGCCTCTGCCTTTGGCTCAGGTCATGATTTCAGGGTCCTGGGATCAAGTCCCATGTCGGGCTCTCTGCTCAGTGGGGAGCCTGCTTCCCCCTCTCTCTCTGCCTGCCTCTCTGCCTACTTGTGATCTCTCTCTGTCTGTCAAATAAATAAAAAATCTTTAATGAGTACAGAGTTTCAGTTTTGCAAGATGGAAAGAGTTCTAGATATTGGTCACACAACCGTGTAAACATACTATGTAGCTGTACACTTAGAAATGGTCAATTTTATGTTATGTGGTTTTACTATTTTTTTTTTTAGATTTTATTTATTTACTTGAGAGAGAGAAAATATGAGGAGGCGAGAGGGGAGGTGCAGAGGGACAGGAAGACTTCCTGCTGAGCAGGGCTCCATTCCAGGACCCTGAGATCATGACTTGAGCCCAAGTCAGGCGCTTAATGGACTGAGCCACCTAAGCACCCCTGTGTGGTTTTTACTTTTAAAAACAATACAATGAAAAGGGAAAAAAGTTTATATGGCAGGTACCATTTGGTCATTGAGCTCCCATTGTGTGATAGGCATTGGCAACTTTTGTATATTATCTCATTTAATCTTTGTAATGACCATACAGTAGCTGAACTGTTGAATCGTGCTCATCAGAGGAAAATGTGGCTGCGCTCTTAGGACACGCAAACCAGCGGCAGAGTACTTTACTCATTTTTATCAGAGGATCCTGACACCTAGTGGCAGTTGCTGCCTATAACACAGAGCCCTGAGAGCAGGCTAACTCAATGGTCATATTTAGTGAAGTCCTTTCTAGACTTTAATGAGAACTGAAGGTAGGAGTTTCAGTTGGGCAAGAAATAGACACATATAAATAATTTGAGCCAGGTTTAAGATGATTCACAACAGCAGGGGCTGAGCATCTGGAGACCAGTAATAGAGACACTTACCACCGGGAATTCTGGAGCATGGTACTTGGAGAGACTCTGCAATCACTTCTTTGATATTGTGACCTTCACCAGACTCACTCTCTCTCTCTCTCTCTCTCTCTCTCTCTATCTCTCTTGTTAACCTTCTTCACAATGTTAAGTAATTTTTTTTATTTCATTTTCCTTTGCCTAGTCACTTCTGGTTCTTTCCCTCTCTCTAGCCATTCATTCATTTGAATTCCTCTGTACTCTGCCTTGTAACATGCCTGTGGCAACTCGTGGGCTGATTACTGACAGCTGAGAGACTGGAATAAAAGGAAAGAAACCTAAAATATAGGAAATCCATTTGAAATGATTCTTCAGATTAGTTAAATTAGCCTCAAAGGAAATTAATGGCTTTAAAAGGCTGCATTTGTTAACTTGAAAAAAGTTTCAATTCTGCTAATTTAAACCAGAATTGAAGATGAAAGGTCCTAGACCCATAAACTAGTTGAGAGCTATAACATTTTTAGTATTTTTCCTCGTTCTGTGTTCATGCCTTTTAATATATTTCAAAGGGTAGTGAACAAAACCAGAATGTTTCTGTTTAATCTACCATAAAGGGAATGGGGCTCCCAAGGTTGGTGCCTGCCCTTCCCTATATTGTGAATAGAAGCAGACCATGCTGTTCTCTCCAGGCGCCTGGCAGACAGAAATGCTGAGCTGGAGCGGGTGAACAGAATCAACCAGAGCTTGCAGGAGGACTGGGAAAGCAGTGCTGCAATGAAGAGGCAGCGGGACCTGGAAGAGAAGGCTTTCCAGAGGTGATTCTGGATTGGAGCCTCAAGGGCCCTGTTTGCGGAGAAACCCCCTCTGCTCCCTGTTGACTTTCCTGAGACGCTGGAATGGCAGACAGGTTTCCAGAGCCAACTTCAGCCCATTAGTTGTGGCTGCCTAGCACACCTGGTGGAGAAGAGAATCCTGGTTTCGGTGGGAGCTGCTGCTCTGGTGTATTAGAAATGCCTGTTACGGAGATGGGCTTGGAGAATGCCGTGATGTATGTTACACGCGTCCCATCTCGCCCCATCTTAGCCTCCATGTAAGGGTGATTTTATTGTCATTTTGCGGAGGGTAAGGAGGCATGGGGGAGGAGAGCAGGAATTCTCCTTGGAAATAACTAGTTGGAAATAGGGAGACAGACTTTCCCTCTGAACACATCCAAGGCTGACAGAATAGTCATTTAAGAGCAGAGTCAGGGGGTTGTCCATAAGACTGGCAACTGGGAAACCGGGATGCCCGTGATGGAACCAACCAAGAACATTTTCCTGCCACATTTCAAACCCGTGCCGCCTCTCCCCAGCTATCCTCGAAATATCTAGAGTTAGGGAGTCTAGTCATGGCTTTGAGAATTAACACTAACTTTGAAGAAGCAGCTTATCTTTTTGTCTTACTTTTTTTCATTTGTAAAAATGAGGAAAGCAAACACTGGCCTGACTTAAGCTAACAGAGGAGTTTTGTGATCAAATGGAGGTTTGGAAGCAGGAGATGCCCAGCTGGCAGGGAGCAGCGTGGGAGGTGGGAGGGACTGCTGGGGCCGTCACAGGTGGGTGGTAAGTCCCTGGAGAGCGGGGAGGGGGTGTGACTTCTCTTCTGCCTCTCTTCTGCCCCAGGGCCCCCTCCTCACCCGCCCCCCCCCCAAAGTACAGACTCAGTGGGTGCCTAATGATGACTGCTCATCCTCCCCTCTCCTCAGGGCATCAGACAAGCTCTTCCTCCTGGACCAGTGTGAGAAGTACCGGCGCTGCAAACAGTGCCAGAGGCGCACCTCCAACGTGGGTGAGAGCAACTTGTGGCCCCTCAACAAGCACCTGCATGGCTCCCGGTTGTTCGTATAATATCTGAAGTTTGGATCCGTGCTTTCCTGGGGACAATTTTTCTTTTTTCAGTATTTAGGTATGATGGTGAAACTATCTATTTTTACTTTAGAGGGAAAAGTTATCGTGCTGTTTTGGTGCTTTTAGGAGAAGATTGTTTTTTCACCCCTAAATGAAGTCACATAGGCAGGGTCTCCCCTCTGTCTTCCACCTGCTCCCACAGAACCCTGCTGCCACTGGGGGCTGGAAATGGGGGACCCAGCCTCCTTCTGGCTCCCGAGGTGCTGCTGACTCAGCCCAGCTACTCACCGATGTTGTGTAGAAATTTGGTCTTTTCTTCATCTGTAATGAATAGTGTCCTAATAAACATTTTCTATGTACCTGTCTGTGCCTCATGGTGAATTTTTCCATCCCTCCCCAGAGAACTGTATATGTGAACATTCCAGAGGTAGATCATTCCAGAGGCAAATCAGGTTATTGCCACAAGTCAGAGCAATGCTTTCTGAGTTTTCTAGTTGAAGACACACCCAGGACTTTGTTGGTACCTCAGGGGATCTCATTGCTGCCCTTCTTTCTTTCTTTCTTTTTTTTTTAAGATTTATTTATTTATTTGAGAGAGAGAGCATGAGTGGGGGTGAGGGGGTGGGGTAGGGCCAGGGGGCAGAGGGAGAAGCAGGCTCCCCGCTGAGCAGGGAGCCTGATGACCACGTGGGGCTGGATCCTGACCTGAGCCAAAGCAGATACTTAACCGACTGAGCCCCCCAGGCACCCCCCAGCTTGGTGCCCTTCTGGCCAACCATTATGGTATAGGTTTACTGTTGGGCTGAGTGTGTGCTGTGAGGGGAGTCTGGCTGGACCACCAGGAGCCGCTGCCTTCTCTTGTTGCTTCACCGGCATTCATGCTTAAACTGTCCGAGCTGTGGAAGAGTCATGTGTTCCTGCTAAAGGACTGATTTTCAGTCAAGGTAGGGGTGTTCTAAACCCCAAACCTCACTCCTTTATCTTCATCCTTTCCCTTTGCTCCACTGCCCTGTCTTTCCACCTCGGGTAAACCAATGAACAAGGCAGAGTGCAGTCTAGGTTTCCGAAATACAAAAGCTAGGAATACGGTCCCTTAGACTACTTGCTTTCTGTCTGCCACATCTTTCTTAGAAAATGGGGGAAAGTATATGTGGGTGAAACATCCAAAACATTGTTTCTCTCACAGATACAAAATAAATATTTGGAGCCCTGAATAGTTAAGGGGAAGGTATTTAGTCAAAGTGATATTAAGCAAATTTTGTTCCTAATGTTGTCTTTTTCTATGGACACCAGTATGCTTCCTGGGGACGGGGATTGTCTGGAAACTCTCCCCACAAGCTTCCTACAGTACCACTTCCATTTTCTTAGAAGATCCCTGTGTGGAGGACCAGTCATCACCAACCAGTATTTACAACCATAGCCTTTCCCCAGTACTGCTTGACTCACCTAGAGTCCTTACATGCTACACTCTGGGAGTACTTCTTGGTCTCAAATATCTGACAAATTACGATAATAGTGTTGTATTAAGATATTAAAAAAATACATACTGCTTTGTTAAATAAAAAAAGAGTTTAGGCAATTTTTGATAAGTTTAGGTGAAAAGATTTAACCTCATAGGCAATTTACACTGTAGGAGCTAAACTTATAATTTGTGGCTGGTACTGACTCAGTGTGTGCTAAGCACCCAGCTAATTTTTGGTGAACTGGAGATTAAGACCCTTCCATCCCTGTCTGCCTTCAGAGCACTGACTGCAATGCAGAGGCGGGACCTGTAAGGAGGTAGTACCTAAGAGTGCTGTGAGTTGGTTGTAATGGAAGAGCAAGGTGGAGCTCTTGTAGTCAGTTGAGCCTTGGCAGGGAGACTGAAAACTCTTGGAGGAGATGAGGCCTAAAATGAATTTGTAAGGATAAATGGGATATAGCTGGGTGAGGAGCGACAAGGGGTCATGGCAAGAGATAACAAGGCCCTGCGTTCCTGTCTTTCAAGGCTAAGATGGAGGCGTGGTTATGTGAGTTCGATTACAAAACCAAATGTTTTTTTTTTTTGTCAACCACCTTAAGAATCAACCTTACTTTATTATGGCCCGTTTTAACACAACTGATTTCATATAATAAAGAAAAGACAGTCTTTTTTTTAGGAAAAGTCTTCATAATTTGTTATCTTCTTTACAGATACCAACTGCTAGTCTTGTATTAGTCCAACCATGTTATTAGGCAGGACTCAATCAGAATGTCTTTTCCTAAATCAATTTGAATTATTATCATCAATATATGCCATTCCCAGAATTATGGCACTGCTAGACAAGATTAATATATCAAAATTTGTGGGCTCTTTTGGGAATCTCATGAAAAATACGGACCCATTACTAAAAATATGTCCATTTTCACCTACAACATTTTGCATGCAATCAGAGGTTTCCTAGACCACCTGGACACAAATTAAGACCTCTTGGTCTGGGTAGCTTTCCTTCAATAGCATTATGAGCTCAAGTTATTAAAAATGAGTTAAGTGAAGATTTTGTTTATTGAAAATTCCCTTTCAGCTTTAGAGAATTATGTCCATTTTTGTCTTTCTCTTTGACTTTTCATAAGAACAGTAAGATGAGAGTTGGAATAGCCATTTGAAAACATATACTCCAGTATTTTTCAAACCCTCTAAGACTCAGTAAAAGAAACATATTTTATATTGCAACACAGAACCTGTGGTCACACATATGATTGAGACCAAAGTTTTATAGAGCTATGCTTATCCATCCATCTGCAATGCATTCTGGCAATTTCTATTTTATTTCATTAGAAATTCTGATTAGACCAAACAAAACTGATTTAAAAATCCACTAATGTAAATAGATCGCATTCAGTCCGGTAAACACACTTTTAATATAATTCTTCCTTCCACTATGCTCTCACAGTAATGTGAAGGTTGTCAGAATTCATTAGTGGTTAAGATGGTATTATAAAGACATTCAGCCAGGAGACTGAGGAATGTTTGGGCCTTATCTTGGCATAATCTGACCTCCTCCTTCTGAGGTACCCCAAGAAAAGCAGGTAACTATTTGCCAACCCTCCCCAAAAAAGCTTAGTCCCAGAACTTCTACTTCCAGTGCATTTGAGGACCAGAGAGAAAGGAGCCAGAGATAGAATGAGTCAAAACCTATGTCCCAATGCCTGGATTGCAGGCTGGGGGAGGCCTTAGAAATTTAAGAAAGAAGAAATGCTAACTAGCTGCAGACTCTGTCTTAATTTACTAGTCTGTGGGTAGAAGAGGAAGAAGTGGACTATGCACAGGCCATCTTGGTTGGCAGGGTTTCTCTAAAGGAATGGAGACGAGAACCCTTTCCCTTGCCTTTTCTAGCTTCTAGAGCCCTTATCTTCTTTGACTCCTGGCTCTTCCTCTATCCGCAAGGCTAGCAGTGGAGCATCTCCTAATCCACCGCTGCTTCTGTTGTTACATGGCCTTCACTTCTCTTCCAGCCAAATCTCCCTCTGCCTCTCTCTCAGCAATAGTTTTGATTACCTTTAGGGCTCACTTGATTCTATAGGATAACTTGCCCATCTCAAGATCCTTAAACACATTTGTGAAATCCTATTTGTCATAAAAGGTGACAGGCACATGTTTCAGGGGTCAGGATATGGGTGTTTAGGGGAACCAGTATTCGGCCTACCTCAGGGTAAATGTGATCTAAAATTCAGCCCATGCTCCACTCCACGCTTCACACCCTGCATCGGAAGGTAGGTGGTAAGACACTTGCAGCGGCTGCCATTTTCCCTTGGGTCTAGGCTGCATAGTTGTATCTGAGGGCTTTCTTAGGGGTTTGGTTGGATTATGGAGGATTATGTTGGGGAGAAGGAAGGACATTCCACAATTCACGTGTTAAAGGCTTATTATGGTTTATGATCTAGTCATATATATATTTGTAAGATTTTATTTATTTATTTGACAGAGATCACAAGTAGGTAGAGGCAGGCAGAGAGAGAGAGAGAAGAGGAACAGGCTCCCTGCTGAGCAGAGAGTCCGATGCGGGACTCGATCCCAGGACCGTGAGATCATGGCCTTAGCCGAAGGCAGAGGCTTAACCCACTGAGCCACCCAGGCACCCTGATCTAGTCATATTTTGTAATGCTCTTTTGGTTTTTGTATAGTCTTAAGTTTTGATAATGACCTCATAAAATGAGTTGAGAAATGTTTCCTTTTCTTTTACCTTCTGAAAGACACTGTATATAATTGGTATTATTTCTTTCTTACATATTTGGTAGAACTGAGTAATGAAAGTTACTTCCAGTCTTCTTTGCTGGACGGATTTAAGTGATGAATTCAATTTTGGTAGGTTGCATTAAGGACTCTCAGTTATTCCTGAATTTATGAGCATAGAGTTGTTAGTAGTGTTCCCTTAAAATTTTTTAAAAATATTCTATTCATTTATTTGATAGAAAGACAGAGAGCATGAACCAGGGGGAAAGACAGAAGCAGACTCTTCACTGAGCAGGGAGCCCAACATGGAACTCCATCCCAGGACCCTGGGTTCATAACCTGGGCCAAAGGCAGACGCTTAACAGACTGAGTCACCCAGGTGCCCTAAAGCTTTTTTTTTCTTTTAAGATTTTATTTATTTCAGACAGAGAGCTAGTGAGAGAGAGAGCTCACACAGGATCTGGGTGGAGGGGCAGAGGGAGAATCAGACTCCTCACTGAACAGGGAGCCCAATGCAGAACTCAATCCCAGGACCCTGAGATCATGACCTGAGCTGAAGGCAGATGCTTAACCAACTGAGCCACCCAGATGCCCGTCCCTTATTTTTTTTTTTTTTTAAGATTTTATTTATTTATTTGAGAGAGAGGGAGACAGAGAGGGAACACAAGCAGTGGGAGGTGAAAGGGAGAAGCAGACTTCCCGCTGAGCAGGGAGCCCAATGTGGGGCTTGCTCCCAGGACCCCGGGATCATGACCTGAGGTGAAGGCAGACACTCAATGACTGAGCCACCCAGGCACCCTTTCCTTACTTTTAATATCTGTGGCATCTATAGGGAAATCTCTTCTTTGGTTCTCAATGTAAGTAATTTTTGTCTTCTTTTTTTTTGGTCAGTCTAACTAGAAATTTTAAGAAATATATTGGTCTTTCAAAGAACCAGCTTTTTTTTTTTTTTAAGATTTTATTTATTTATTTGACAGAGATCACAAGTAGGCAGGGAAGCAGGCAGAGAGAGAGAGGGAAGCAGGCTCCCCGCTGAGCAGAGATCCTGATGCGGGACTTGGTCCCAGGACCCTGAGATCATGACCCAAACCGAAGGCAGTGGCTTAACCCACTGAGCCACCCAGGCACCCTCAAAGAACCAGCTTTTGGTTCCATTAATTTTTCCATATTTTTTTCTTCTCAATGTGACTAATTTATACTCTTCATTATTTTCTATCTTTTGCTTGCCTTGAGTTTGTATCTGTGTCCTAATTTTCATCTCTTATGAGGACATCAGTTCTACTGGATTAGGGCCCGCTCTACTGCCCTCATTTTAACTTAATTTAACTTGACCTCTTTATTATTATTTTTAAAAATATTTTTATTTATTTGACAGAGAGAGAGAGAGAGAGAGAGAGAGAGAGAAAACAAACAGGAGGAGAGGCAGGCGGAGGCAGAGAGAGAGGGAGAAGCAGGCTCTTTGCTGAGCAGGAAGCCCAATGCAGAACTTGATCCCAGGACCCAGGATCATGACCTGAGTCAAAGGCAGACACTTAAAAGACTGAGCCACTGAGGTGCCGTAACTTAACCTCTTTAAAGGCACTATGTCTAAAATAGTCACATTCTGGGGGTGCATGGGTGGCTCGGTCGTTAAGCGTCTGCCTTTGGCTCAGGTCATGATCCCAGGGTCCTAGGATCGAGCCCCTCAGCGGGAGTCCTGCTCCTTCCTCTCCCACTCCTCCTGCTTGTGTTCCCTCTCTCGCTGTGTCTTTCTGCCAAATAAATAAAATCTTAAAAAAGTCACATTCAGAAGCACTGAATGTTAGGACTTCAATAAACAAATTTTGAGGTATTACAATTCAGTGTCTATTTTAGTCTTCATTCACCTGACAATGTCTTTATCTTGCTATTATACCTGAAGGGCTTTTTTGCTGGAAATAGCATTTTGAATGGACTTTATTCTGTTTTTGGTTCCATAATTTCTGATGAAAAATTCAGCCTTTTGAATCATTGTTACTCTTTATGTAATGTGTCTTTATCTGGTTGTTTCAAGATTTCTTTATTTTGATTGTCAGTAGTTTATGATATATCTTTGGTGTGGCCTGTGGGGTTTATTATTTTTTGTGTTTACTGAATTTCTTGAATTTAAAAATTTTGTCTTTTACCAGATTTGGGAAGGTTTTGTCCATTATTCACATATTTGTTCTGCACTTCTCTCTTCTTCTTTTGGGAACCCAATGCATGTTAAACCTATTGATATATTCCCACAGGTCTCGAAGGCTTTATTCATTATTATTTTTACTTTTTTTCCTGTTTTTCAAATGGGATAATTTCTGTAATTTATCTTCAGATTCACTGATTCTTTCCTCCTTGGGTATGTTCTGTTGTTGAACCCAATGAATTTTGCATTGTATTTTTTCAGTTCCAAAATTTCCTTTTTAAAATAGTTTCTAGTTCTCTTTTGAGAACATCTATCTTTTCATTCATTTCATAGTATTTAATCTCATGGATTATGGTTATAATATTTGCTTTAAGGTCTTTATCTGAGAATTCCAATACTGAGGTGATCTCGGGTTGGCATTTTTGTCTTTTTCCTTGTAAAGAAGTTAAGTTTTTCTTGGTTCTTTGTGTGTTGAATAATTTTGTATTGTATCTTGGACATTTTGAATATTATGTTGTGAAATTCTGGGCCCACTTAAAATCCTCAGGGAAATTTTGATTTCTTTTTTTTTGTATTTTTGTATTTTTGTTTTGTTTTGAGCAAGCAAAATCTTGAAGTTCAGGATCAAGTTCTATCTTACTTTCTTTTTTTCTTCTTTTTTTTAAGTTTCAGAGGTAGAATTTAGTGATTCATCAATTGCATGTAACAGTCAGTGCTCATTATATCAAGTGTCCTCTTTAATGCTCATCACCCAATTATCACTTCCCCCCACCCACCTCCTGGTCCAGCAACCTGTTTGTTTCCTAGAATTCAGTGTTTCTTATGGTTTGCCTCCCTTTCAATTTTCATCTTGTTATAATTTCCTTCCCTTCCCTATGTTCATCTGTTTTGTTTCTTAAATTCTATATATGAGTGAAATGGTATTTGTTTTTCTCTGACTTGTTTCGTTAGCATAATAACCTCCAGATCCATCCAGGTTATTGCAAATGAGAAGATTTCATTCTTTTTGATGGCTGAGTAATATTCCATTGTTTGTATGTACCACATCTTCTTTATCAGCTGTCATTCAGCTGTCAATGGTCATCTGGGCTCTTTCTATAGTTCAGCTATTGTGGACATTGCTACTATAAACATTGAGGTGCATGTGATTCTTCCATTCACTGTGTTTGTATCCTTTGGATAAATACCTAGTAGTGCAATTGCTTGTTTGGAAGGTAGCTCTATTTTCAACTTTTTGAGGAACCTCCAGACTGTTTTCCAGAGTGGCCACACCAGTTTGCATTCCCAATAGTACAAAAGGGTTCCCCTTTTTCTGCATCCTTACCAACATCTATTGTTTCCTGAGTTGTTAATTTTAGCTATTCTGACCAGTGTAAGGTGGTATCTCATTGTGGTTTTGATTTGCATTTCCCTGATGTCGAGTGACCAGCATTTTTTCACGTGTCTGTTGGCCATTTATATGCTTTCTTCAGAGAAATGTCTGTTCACATCTGTCCATTTCTTGACTGGATTTTTTTGGTTTTTTTGGGGGGGTGTTGAGTTTGATAAGTTCTTTATAGATTTTGGATATTACCTCTTTATCTGATAAGACATTTGCAAATATCTTCTCCCATTCCATAAGTTGCCTTTTAGTTTTGCAACTCTATTCTCTGCTGGGCAAAAGCTTTTTATCTTGATAAAGTCCCAGTAATTTTTGCTTTTCTTTCCCTTGCCTTTTTCTTCCCTAGAGGAGTTGTGTCTAGCAAAAAGTTGCTGTGGCCGAGGTCAAAGAGGTTGCTGGCTGCGTTCTCCTCTAGGATTTTGATGAATTTCTGTCTCACATTTAGACCTTTCAGCCATTTTGAGTTTATTTTTGTGTGTGGTGTAAGAGAAAAGATCCAGTTTCATTCTTCTACATGTGGCTGTCCAGTTTTCCCAGCACCATTTATTGAAGATACTGTCTTTTTTTCATTGGATATTCTTTCCTGCTTTGTCAAAGATTAGTTGCCCATAGAGTTGAGGGTCCATTTCTGGGTTTTCTATTCTGTTCTATTGATCTATGTGTCTGTTTTTGTGCCAATACCATATTGTCTTGCTGATTACAGCTTTGTAAATCAGCTTGAAGTCCGGAATTGTGATGCCACCAGCTTTGGTTTTCTTTTTCAACATTCCCTTGTCTATTCAGGGTCTTTTCTGGTTCCAAACAAATTTTAGAATTATTTGTTCCAACTCTATGAAAAATGCTGATGGTGTTTTGATGGGAATTGCATTGAATGTATAGATTGCTTTGGGTAGCATAGACATTTTAACAGTATTGGTTCTTCCAATCCATGAGCATGGGATGTTTTTCCATTTCCACTATACTGACATAGTGTCCTTCATCTCTTATTTTTGTCTGATATAAGAATTACTATTCTAGCTTTCTTTTAATGTCCATTAGCATGATAGTTCTCCCCCACTCACTTTCAACGTGTAGGTGTCTTTGTGTCTAAAACAAGTCTCCTATAGACAGCATATTGATGGGTCTGTTTTTTTTTTTTTTAATCCACTGATACCCTATGTCTTTTGATTGATGCATTTAGTCCATTTACATTCAGAGTAATTATTGAAAGATATGAATTTAGTGCCATTGTATTTCCTACATTACTGTTTCTGTAGAATGTCTCTCTTCCTTTCTGGTCTTTGTTACTTTTGGGCCCTCTCTTTGCTCAAAGGATCCCCTTTGTTATTTGTTGCAGGGCTACTTTACTGTTCATAAATTCCTTTAGTTTTTGTTTGTCCTCTTTATCTCTCTATTCCGAATAACAGCCTTGCTGGATAGAGTGTCCTTGGCTGCATATTTTTCCCATTTAGCACCTTCAATATATCATGCCAGTCCTTTCTGGCCTGCCAGCTGTCTGTGGACAGGTCTGCTGCCAGACCTTATGTTTCTACTCTTAAGGTTAAAGACCTCTTATCCCAAGTGGCTTTCAGGATTTTCTCTGTATCTCTGAAATTTGTAAGCTTCATTATTATATGTTGAGGTGGTGACCTATTTTTATTGATTTTGAGGGGACTTCTCTGTGCCTCCTGGTCTTGAATGCCTGTTTCCTTCCCCAGACTAAGGAAGTTTTCAACTATAAATTGTTCAAATAAACCTCTGGTGCCCCCTCTCTTTTTAATTTCTGGGATTCCCCATTATCTGGATATTATTTTGCTTTACAGAATCACTGAGTTGTTGAAGTCTCCCTTTGTGATCCAGTAGTTGTCTTTCTCTCTTCTTCTTAGCTCCCTTATTTTCCATCAGTTTGTCTTCTGTATCACTGACTCTCTCTTCTATCTTGTTTATTCTTGCTGTTAGAGCCTCCATTTATGACTGCATCTCAGTAATAGCATTTTTAACTTTGAACTGATTAGATTTTAGCTCTTTTATTTTTCCAGTAAGGGATTGTCTAGTGTCTTCTGTGCTTTTTACAAGCCCAGCTAATATCTTTATAATTATTGTTTTAAATTATAGTTCAGACATCTTACTTATATCTGTATTAATTAAGTCCCTGACAGTGAGTACTTCCTCCTGTTCTTTCTTTTGGAGTGAGTTTCTCTGTCTCATCATTATGTTGAGAAAATAATAGAAAAAAGAGAAGACAACAGTAACAACAATAGAAAAAAACAAACAAAATAAACCAGAAGAAAATAAAAACAAAACTCAATAAGAAAAAAAACAAGAAATAAAACAGAACAAAACAATGAACAATATAGAATATTGTTTATTCTATAAACAATTTATATAGAATAAACAATAAACTAGATCCTCAGTGCATTTTGGTCTGTTTGTTAAAGGAAACTAGATCCCAAAATAAGAAAGAAAAACATATATATGAAACAAAAAATATGGGGAGCCTGGGTGGCTCAGTCATTCAGTGTCTGCCTTTGGCTTGAGTCATGATCCCTGGGTCCTAGGACTGAGCTGTATGTCAGGCTCCCTGCTTGGCAGGGCGGGGGTGGGGGTGGGGCTGCTTCTCCTTCTTCCACTCCCCCTGCTTGTGTTTCCTCTCACTGTGTCTCTCTCTGCCAAATAAATAAAACCTTAAAAAAACATATATACCATATAAAAAAGGATTAAAAATTGAAAAAATAAGAATATAGCTGAAAAAAACAGAAAGATTAAAGAATAATGATCCCCCCCGCCCATGCTATATACTCTTTTCCCCAAGAGTGGAAGATTTACAGCCCTCTATGTAATCGGTAAGCCTGGTGTAGGGAGCTATTTGTGCTGGTCTTCTGGGAGAGGGTCTGTTGAACTGATTTTCAGGTGCCCTTGCACTTGTGGAAACGCGGGGCCTTATAAGCGGCTCTGGATTCCACTGTGCGTCGCTGTTTTGCTCCCTGAACCCTTTCAGCACCGGTGGACAGGATGAAAATGGCGGCACCCAGCTCTCCGGCCCCAGAACTGTAAGTTTGCATCCTCCACTCTTCAGTCACAGAAAAGCAGTCAGTCCCTTTTGACTCCCTGGGCTCTGTCAGCAGTCTGGGTCCACCCAGCCTGTGACTGAGAATTTTTATCAGAAGCACTGCACTAAGTTTCAAGGCGCCAAATTTTATAGACTCAGGTGGCGCCAACCGGCACTTTCCTCTCGAGGGGAGGGGTTGGGGGCTCTCGCAAGGGGACGGAGGGGGTTCTTGCTTTTTGCCGGGCGCTGCTCAGAGAATGGTTGCTTGACTGTGCAGTGGTTCATCATTTATGGCAACACCCAGCAAAAAGCCCGTGCTTAGACTTGCTGTTTGCAGCCAGTTTCCCTGCTCCAGTGCCTGGGAATTCTGCTGCACTCAGGCATCCTCATTCTTCTCGTGACTCCGGGGATCCTGAGACCACACTGTCCCACCCGGGATTCCACCTCTTCGCCTCCTGAGCGCCCTTTGGCAGGGATGTCCCCCACTGGAGTAGACCTCTAAAAGTTGTAGTTTTGCACTCTACTGCTTACAATACTTTGCAGTAGTCCCCTTAAGCTCCCTCCTGCCACCATATCCTCTGATATATTACCCCAGTTCAAGACTCCTCATGTCCAACTTTCCAAAAAGTGGTAGCTTTTCTGTTTGTAGAATTGCAGCATTTCTTTTCTCAGATCTCTGATTGACTTCACAGGTGTTCAGAATGATAATTATCTAGCTGAATTCCAGAGACCAGACAAATTTTAGGGTCCCCTACTCCTTCACCATCTTAATTCCCCTCCCTCTCTATCTCACTTTCTGTGGATAGTAGTTATGATGTTAGTTCATTTCTGAAAGTCTGTGTTTTCACAGGTGCAACTGGGGAATAAAACTGAGTGAGACTTGTAGAGACTCACATGTAGAATTAGAGGATTTCTTTCTCCAGCTCTCTGCTCACTGGAATTTCTCCCACATTCTTGAGTTCCCTATTCCCAGGCCTCTGGCTATAAAGCCAGGGTTTTTCTCAGAGTTTTGACTCCCTTTGTTCTCTCAAAGTTCTATATGATGGGCTGATCTTGGGGCAAAGCAGTGAAGGACAAGACAGAATAAAATAACAGAAATTACTCTCATCCTACTGAAGGGAAGGGTCCCTTTTCCTTGTTTTTCTGGCCAAGAAGACAGGGTCCCTTGGGTCTAGGTGCTTGCAAAGTCTCCACCACTCCTGCTGCTGACGTGACCCTTGTCCAGCTTCATGATGCTGCTGGCCTTTCGGCATGCCAGGGAGGGACAAAAGAGGGATATAGGGTATTCTCTTCATACTGCCCAGCCCACAAAGAGACTTTTCCCTGGCTCCTTGGCTAGAAAGGTTTGCTGTTAGGTCAAAGCAAGAGGAGGAAAAAATTCACCAGTAAATTCACCACTATGCTAGTCATTCTTCAAATTTTGACTTATACAATCTGTCAGCTATTGTGTACTTTTCTGCGTCCTCAGTAACTGCTTTTTGTGTTCTCTTCAGTTCAAGTCAGTTGGAGAGAAATACTGTAGAGGACTTACTCCATCTTGGCCAGTACCGGAAGCGTATTATTGTTGTTTTGAGTCCTTATTCTTCCTGCTTTCCTCTTTTCTCCAAATCAGGTTGTACTTCAGTCCTTTTATTTACATTTTGTTAGGATGCTGCTTTAACAGAGATCAAATAACAGTGGCTTAAACAAGACAGAAGTATATTTTCCTCCCAAGGAACAGTCTAGAGGTAAGTAAGATAGTAGGGTGGCTCTACTAGGTTCTCCTGTGCTTTCTACCACTGGGTCAAGGCAACTGCTCCATTTACCACCATCTCCCAATTAGCAACTAGGGAGAAAAAGGCAGGGGGACCATTGTGCATTTTTTAATGGAGTATAACCTGGAAGTGGCACCTGTCATTATTTCTGTCTATGTCCTATTGGCCAGAATTTAATCACATGGCCACACCATGCTGCAAGGGAACTTGGGAATTGAAGTCTCTAGCTTGGTGGTAATGTCTAGTGAAATACTCAGGGAATGCTAGTATTAAATATGGGGAAAATGGAACATAATGGACAATGCCAGTCTGCCATAACTTGAAATTTTGGGGGGAGAGAGAGCTACAGAATCATTAACAATGCTAGCTAAAATATTTTTTAAAACTTTTTAAAATGTAAAGCTTTAAAAATGTCTCCAGGGGCAAACACAGAGAATGAGAATCCAAGTGGCAAGCATCAGCTAATTACCTATGACCTAGGCCTTTTAAATTAATGCTTAAGTTAGATTTCTACTTGAAATTATTTTAAACTTACAGAGAAAGTTGAAGAATGGTAAAAATATCCTCCTATCCCCCTAAATCCCAGCCAGAACTAAGAGCGAGCAAGTTGCTTACATAGGTCTTATCACTTCTGAATACTTAAGGATATAGTACCTTACAAATAAGGATATTCTTCCATAAAACCACAATATAATCACCAAAATCATAAAATTAACATTGATTCATTAGTATTATATAATTTAAAGACTCAGGACACCTGGGTGGCTCAGGTCTTGATCCCAGGGTCCTGGGATCGAGTTCCACATCTGGCTCCTGGCTCAGCAGAGAGCTTGCTTCTCCCTCCCACTCTGCTTGTACTCTCTCTCTCTCTGTTAAATGAATAAATAAAACCCTAAAAAAATTAAAGAATCCAGATTTTTCTAGTTGTCCCAATAGTGTCCTTTTTAGCAAAAAGGTCTAAATCTGTGTTAGATTTAGTTGCCATTATCTCTTTAATCGCCTTCAACTTAAAGTCTTCAGCCTCTACTTGACTTTCATGGCTGACACCTTTAAAGATTTTAGTCCTTCCTTTTGGATTTGTCTGATTTTTCCTCATCATAAAATTCCAGTCATGAATTTTTTTCTCTTCAGGAATATCACAGATGGGATGTGTTGTAATCATCCTAACAGGCACTTCACAATGCAATTTGTCCCATTACTGGTCATGTTAATTTTGATCATTTGATTAAGTGATATCTTCAGGGTTTAACGCTATCTTCTTTAATGAATTGTTGTGTGTGTGTGTGTTAGGTACTTTTGAATGCTAATAAGTAACTCATTCCTCATCAACTTTCACCCACTGATTTTAGCATCTTTTGATGTTTCTTTGCTGAATAATTGTGTTGGCACTTGTTAAATATAGATTTCACTAATTCTACCATTCCTGTTCCATTTATTAGTTGGCATTCTACTATAAGGCAAAGTGCTGGCTTCTCCATTTGATTTATTTGTTTTGGTATGGATTTAAGGATTTCTATTTTGCTCAGTGAGTTGGTATAAAAAGCATGACCAGTTAGGCCCCTCAAACTGGCTTCTCTGCTTTTGTTATATTTTAAATAATTAAAAAAAAATCTTAGAATGGTTTTAGAGACTTCCTTGTATGCTCCTCATCTAGTTTCCTGATTGCTAATATCTTATATTTCTACGTTACCTTTGTCATAATTGAGGAACCAACATTGGTATTTTACCATTAACTAAACTTTATACTTTATTCAGATTGCACTAGTTATTCCCAAATGGCCTTTTTCTGTTTCAAGATCCCATTTGGACATTAGGAGAAGGAAGGAGAAAATGAAGTGGGGGGGTGAATCGGAGGGGGAGACAAACCATGAGAGACTGTGGACTCCAGGGATGAAACAGGGTTTTTTGAGGGAGGGGATGGGTGAGCCCGGTGATGGGTATTAAGGAGGGCATGTATTCTGTGGAGCACTGGGTGTTATACAAAAACAATGAATCATGGAACACTGCATCAAAAACTAATGATGTACTGTATGGTGATTAACATAATAAAGTATAAAAAATTCCCATCTGAGATACCCGATTACATTTAGTTGGCAGGTCTCTTTAGTCTCCCTTGGTTTGTATTCTCTGTCCTTTTGTCATATTCCTGTCATTCTTTGAACATTTCCTTACTTTCTGTGATAACAAGATGTTCCAGGCTACTCTAGTTCTCTTGTACACACATCTGTATTTCCATAACTGTCTTCTCTATATTGAAAATTAAGAGTTCACACAGATGCAACCGATTCCAATCCAAAATCCTAGAGTTAATTCTACTTCTCTCCCTTTCTATGTTTGTAACTCGTATCTGACAGTGAGAATACGGATTCCCATTGCCCTCAATGTATTACCGGATAAATATTTATGGAACCCTTACTTAATATGTCTTCTCCACTCTGCTTGGACTCTGGTAGTCTGTACCAGGCTGCTTTTACCATCCGACCCTTGCGTGAAAGCCCTTCTCACTCATCCCTAGACTCCAATATCCCTGCCTCCTTCACAGACAACTACCTTGCTCCACTTCATTTAGTGGACTGAGTTATTACAGAAGAAATGAAGGAAAAAGGAAGAAAAGAGTGAAGAGGGAAGGAAAAGGAAAGAAGGAAAAAATAGAGGTTTATTGTTATAGGCTATGCATAGACCAGGAAACAAAGCCTAGACATTTAATTTCATTTTTCTTGAAGTTTGGTTAACGTGTAGTGTTACACTGGTGTCAGGTATACATCATAGTGATTTGACAACTCTGTATGTTACGTAGCTCACCACAAACGTAGCTACCGTCTGTCCATATACAATGCTATTTGACTATGTTCCCTATGCTGAAACGTTCATCCCTGTAGCTTACTCATTTGATAACTGGAATAAGTGGGAACCTAGACCTCTCATCCCCTTTCACCCATTTTGCCCATCCCACCAGTCCCTACCCCTTTGGCAACTACTGGTTTGTTCTCTGTATTTATGGGTCTGTTTCTACCTTAAAAATATATATATAATTAACATACATTGTTATATTGTTACATACATTGTTGTATTAGTTTCAGATGTACAACATACTGATTCAACATTTCTGTAAGTTACTTAGTGCTCAAAGTTTGTGTGCTCACCATCTGTCACAGCACAATGTTGTTACAATAGTATTGGCTGTTTTTCCTATGCTGTACATTTCATCTCCAGGACTTATTTATTCCATAACTGGAAATTTATCTATTCCACCCATTCCCCTACCCCCATCTCCTCTGGCAACCACCAGTTTGTTCTTTGTCTTTAAGAGTCTTTGTTTATTCATTTGTTTTGCTTTTTAGATTCCACACATAAGTGAAATCGTGTGATGCTTATCTTTCTCTAATTTATGTCACTTGACATGTTAACACAAATGGCTAAGATCTCCTTCATCGTATGGCATTGCCTATATATATACCACTTCTTTACCCAGTCATCTATCATTGGACACTTTGGTTGCTTCCATATCTTGGCTGTTGTAAATAATGCTACAGTAAGCATACAGAAGCATATATCTTTTTGAATTAGTGTTTTCATTTTCTTTGGGTAAACACCCAAAAGCAGAATTATTGGATCATAAAATATTCTTATTTTTAATTTTTTGAGAAATGTGCATACTGTTTTCTACAGTGGCTGCACAGTTTACATTTCTACCAATGTAAAGTGTACAGAGTATGAGGGTTTCTTTTTCTGCACATCCTTGCCAAACATATTATTTTTTGTCTTTTTGATACTAGCCATTCTGACAGGTATAAGGTGATATCTCACTGTGATTTTGATTTGCATATCCTGGATGATTAGTGATTTGAGCATGTTTTCCTTTGTCTGTTGGCCATCTGTATGTTTTCTTTGGAAAAATATCTATTCAGGTCCTCTATTCAATTTCAAATTGGGTTATTTTTGGGGTGTTTTTTTGTGTTGAGTTGTATAAGTTTTTAATATATTTTGGATATTAACTCCTTATAGGATACATCATTTGCAAATATCTTCTCCCATAGGTTGTGTTTTCACTTTGTTGGTGGTTTTCTTCATTATACAGAAGCTTTTTCTTTTGGTATACTCCCAATACTTTATTTCTTTTTCTCCCCTTGCTTGAGGAGACCTATCTAGAAAAATGTTGCTAAGGCTGATGTCAGAGACTACTACCTATGTTTTCTTCTGGGACTTTTAGGTGTCAGGTCTCACAGTTCTGTACTTAATCCATTTTGAATTGATATTTAAGCTGTAAGAAAGTGATCTGGTTTCATTCTTCTGCATGTAGCTGTCCAGTCTTCTCAGCACCATTTATTGACCAGACTGTCTTCACCCCATTGTTTGCTCTTGCCTCTTTTGTCATAGATTACATGACCATATGTGTATGGACTTATTTCTGGACTCTATTCTTTTCCATTGATCTAGGTGTCTGTTTTTGTGCCAGTTTGGGTTATTATGACTTTGTAGTATGTCTTGAAATCTGGTATTTTAATATCTCTAATTTTGTTCTTTCTTAAGGCTGTTTTGGCTATTTGGGGACTTCAGTGGTTTCATACAATTTTAGTATTATATGTTCTAGCTTTGTGAAAAATGCTATTGATATTTTGATATGGATCATATTGAATGTGATGGCTTTGAGTAGTAAGGGCCTTTTAACAATATTTGTTCCAATCCACAAGCATGGAATATCTTTCCATTTGTTTGTGTCATCTTCAGTTTCTTTCCTCAGTGTCTTCTGATTTTCAGAGTACAGGTCTTTAAGCTCTGGTTAAGTTTATTCTCAGGTATTTTATTCTCTTTGATACAGTTTTAAATGGAATTGTTAATTTATTTTCCTATTTTGTGTATATATGCAACAGATTTCTGTATTAATTTTATATCCTATAATGTTAGGATATTAGGATAAAATAATGTTTATTTACTCTAACAGATTTTGGTGGAGTCTTCAGGGTTTTCTATGTATGATATTATGTCATTTGCAAAAAGTGACTGTATAATTTCTTCCCTACTAATTTGCACTCCCCTTCCCCCTTTTCTTGTCTAATTACTGTTGCTAAGACTTCCAGTACTATGTTGAATAAAAGTGAGAGTGGGCATTCTTGTCTTATTCCTGATATGAAAGGAAAAGTACTCAGTTTTTTAGCATTGAGAGTGACATTAGTCGTGAGTTTGTACTATATAGCCTTTATTGAGCATTTCCCCTCTAAATCCACTTTGTTGTGAGTTTTTATCATGAACAGATGAATTTTGACAAGCACTTTTTCTGCATGTACTGAGATGATCATAGAATTTTTATCCTTTATCTTGCTAATGTGGTTGATTGACTTTCAAGTATTGAACCATACTTATATCCCACAAAGAAATTCTACTTGATTATAGTGAATGAGCCTTTAATGCATTGTTGAATGTGGTTTGCTAATATTTTATTGAGAGTTTTTACATCTATGTTCATTAGGGATATTGGCCTATAGTTTTCTTTTTTGTGCTTTCTGGTTTTGGTAACATGGTAATGCCCAAAGACTAGACATTTTAGAAAATTCTACAGCTATTAGAGAGGAAACCTGAAGACAAAGAATGTCTTCAAAAGGCTATGAAAATGTCAATGTAAAATTATATACCCAGCAAAACAATTAAGAATGAAACCCAAATAAGAGAATTAAAAAAAAACTCATTAAAGATCCAAAGGGGAAAAAAAATGAGTCTATCAACAATTTCAGTAGTGAGAGAATGCATATTTTTAAGGTTATATAAAATATTGTCCAAAGTTGATCATATAACAGGAACTAAGGGAACCTCCAGAAGATGCTCCTGGATAAAGAAAGAATAATCTTAGAAGAAAGGGTAGAGGTGCAAGGAGGAATAGTGAGCAAAGAAGCTGATCACATACAGGGTAAATTTAAACAGACTGATTTTTTTATAAACAATGTAAAAGGTGGTGTTAAAAAATGCTTGACAACATTAATATTTAAAGCCTATTAAGTTCCTTGAAGACATGGGAAAGTATTTAGAATGTTTGACTATTTCTAAGCTATTTCAGTAGTAAAAGAATAAAAAGGCATATGATAGGGCATATGTATGTTAGAGAGGTAGACTCCAGAGCCAGAATTCCATGATTTAAATCTTAACCCTGACACATTTACTAGTTGTGTAACTTTGGGCAAATAACTCTTCTGTGCCTAAGTTAATTTTTTTTTAAGTCAGAGCTATAAAAATAAAACTATTTAATTCATACATTTGTTACAGCAAATGAATTTCTTTAAAGCCAGTTACATCTAATCTGTAGTAATTGGTAAGTTTAAACCCAATCACAACCTGCCAACACTGTAGAGGATTTTGGATACAGATTCAGAGGAACAGAATCTTAATCCAAAAGAAATCCAGAACGGGTAAAAAAGGGATAAATATATGAAATAGTACAAAATGAGAGCAAATATAGCAATAATTAACATAATGTAAAATAAGGTAAATAAAATAATGTGAATAAACTAAATTAAATACATAAAATAAAATAACGTAAATAAAATACAAATAATAAATTAGCACAAAATGAGAGCAAATATAGCAATAATTAACATAATGTAAAATAATGGAAATTAACTAAATTAAATACTTTAAGTAAAATAATGTAAATAAATTAACTAAGGTCTTCAGTTAAAAGACCAACATTGTCAGAGCGGATTAAAGCAAAAGTCTAGGAATGTGTTGATTCCAAGAGATAGCTAAAACACGAAACCGCTGGAAAAAGATTTATCCTTCAGAGCCAATGGATGCGAATGGATGGAATTCTTCCCCCAATACCTTCTCTTCCCTGCCCATCGTGGCGTCTCTGTCTCCACCACGCCTTCCTTCCCCAACCAGCCGCAGTAGTGACACCTGCGGCCCATCGCTGGGTCTCACGCTCATAGCTTCTCCGTGCGCCCTGCCGCGATTGGCGGAGAGGAGCTCACGTCACGCCTGCTGTGAAAGGGAGGGCTTGTGACGCAAGAACGCCTCCGCTCGCGGATTGGCTCCTTCCAGGCTGGAGCGCAGTAGAGCCTGGTGTCCGGTCACTGCTGCCTCACGGCTGCCTCTGCCGCTCCCTGCCCCGCAGCCGAGGCCACCGCCGCCGCCCGTGCCGCCGCTGCGGGACTGGTTGTATGATTAGGCCACAGTCTTTAATGAGTAAACAGGCTCCTGTCTGTGGCGTTCTTGGTCACGCATTTATGGAGTTTCTGAAGGGCCCCAGAGATTACTGCCGGGCACAGCACAACCTTTACGAGGACCAGTGAACTGTAGAGGTTCGTTGCTCCTCCACCGAGAAGCCCCGGGACGACCGGTTCTCCTGGACACGCACGTGTAGAGTTGAAGTCCTCGGAGCGTTTCACAAGAATCAAGACCTGGATGGGGTACACCTGGGCGCACTTCCTTTCCCTTGACTCAGTGCTACTGAGCTGAAGGTCTGCTGCTTGCGAGGAGACTCGTTGCGTTTCCTGTTATTCTCAATTATATTTTCCCAAGCACTGAGAACTTCCCGTGGAGTATATTGGCGTATACTTCAGCTTCTTAACATCACTTCTGGATTCAAGTATTGAAAGCATTTCAGCTAAATGAACATGGCTCCAACGAGCCGGCCAGCCCCCGTGGAAGTCACGTACAGGAACATGAGATTTCTTATTACGCACAGCCCAACCAGTGCAACCTTAACCAAGTTCATAGAAGAACTTAAGAAACACGGAGTTACTACGATAGTGAGAGTATGTGAAGCAACCTACGACACTGCTCTCGTGGAGAAAGAAGGCATCCAGGTTCTGCATTGGCCTTTCGATGACGGGTCATCACCATCTAACCAGATTGTCGATGACTGGTTGAGTCTCGTACACATTAAATTTCGGGAAGAACCTGGTTGTTGTATTGCTGTTCACTGTGTTGCAGGTCTTGGGAGAACTCCAGTGCTTGTTGCCCTAGCACTAATTGAAGGTGGAATGAAAAATGAAGATGCAGTACAGTTTATAAGACAAAAGCGGCGTGGAGCTTTTAACAGCAAGCAACTTTTGTATTTGGAGAAATACCGTTCTAAAATGCGGCTGCGCTACAAAGACTCGAGTGGTCATAGAAACAACTGTTGCATTCAATAAAATTTGGCTCCCTTATGCTGTTGCCTTGGAAATGGAACTTGAGACAGGACTTAATTATCGTACATATTAGCCAGCATGTAGGCTTAATGAATGACAAGTCTAATGAAGCTTCCATAGGAATCATGAAAAAAAAAACCACAAGCTTGACAGAATTGCAGCCTCTATATTTGGCTTCATACTATTCCCATGCCAGAAAAAATATGTAAGAAATTGAGAGATTAGGTGCCAAAATATCCAGCACCATACTTGTATATTTTTAGTATCATATGTAATTAAAATCCTAGTAGTTATGAACAGCACTGTAAACCATATGTGGTTTATTCCTTTAGTCCTTTCAAACATTGTAAGTAGGGCCTGCGTGATTATTTTTTCTTTCATGTTTACTATCCCACATGAACACCAGTATACGTCAGGTTTTAACAAAAATCAATTTTTATTGGATTCTTACCAAGACTTAAGGGATTATTTAATGTCTTTCTATAAAGCTCATTTTGTGCTGTTCTGAAAGCCTCCATTTTGAAAAATCACAAATCTGTGGTTGAAAGTTCATGTAAAATACACATTGTACAGAAGCACATGTGTGTAATGGTTTCAGACAAAAACGTCCTATAGTTACTTTAATGTTTACACTTGGGATGCAACTTAGAGGGGGAGGGTTTGAAGACAGAGTGGGAGGAGGCTATGAAATATCTCTAGTAAAATGTTGCCTTTGTCTTGGCAGGGTGTATAGAATAGGTCTTTTATTTAGCAAGAAAAAAATTGAGATGCTTTATAGCCCAAACATTTTTTATTTGTAAAATTTCTGAAATCTTGCAATTCTTCACCATGTCTATTAGAAGTTGTTCAGTAACTATTTTTCTTGGAAACATGTTTTTTCCTTGTCTTCCCAATCAAAAGAGAAGTGGGTTTCTACTTTTGAAATGATTAGGCATCTAATGTTTTATATGCTTTTTGAATTGTGTAACTTTGTATTTGGATACCTGATACTTTGTTTTATTATGGGATTGATAAAATGATGACCTGTATTAGTGCTAGTTTAACCATATATTCACACTGTCTGGGAATATAGTTCTGCAGCAGAAATAATTTCAGTGTTCACCATTCACCTAGTACAGGAGCTTAACCATCTAAATAAATAATGAATTTCAGGAGGGAGAAAGGATGGTAGAAATGTGATAATTTTAGTAAACGTAGAAGCAAAGGCATTATTAGAGATAAAAATCATTAATGTTTCAATTCACCAGGAAGTTATAACAATTCTAAACTTTATGCATCAAACAACATTGGTCCAAAATGTGTAAAGCAAATACAGAGAGAATTACAAGGAACATCGATAAATTTACCACAGTGGTGGGATATTTTACTATCCATCTTGCAGAAACAGATCAAGTGGACAAAAATCAGTAAAGATATAGATTTGAACAAAACAGTTGAGCTTATGAACATACGAGGGGCATTGCAACCGACAGAATCTATATTATTTTTAGGAGTAAGTACATGAAATATTTTATTACATTTGACCATACAAATTTCAGCAAATTTAAAAATATTTAATACTAATAACTTCTTTGACTGTCATTCAATTCACACATTTGGAATTTTGAAAATCTGTCTAGAGACTTCCACTTCCAGATAGGGTGTAGAAGTTTGCAGCATTATACCACCTACACTATAACAACCAGAAAAATAAGGAAAAACTTGTAAAGGAGTATGTTTGAGGACATGTCGGAGAGCTGTAAAAGCAACAAGAACTAGCTGAACAGGAGTTCCAGAGAGGGAGGAGCTCTTCTGAGGTGAGTGGCCATCTCCACCCCCTTCGCCCCCCCCACCCTCTACCCCCGCCTCCCTGGGGGCATTCACTGATTCTGGACGTGGACTAAGAATCAGACTTGGTCTGGGGGCGGGGGTGGGGGCCGTTCTCTGCTGAGGGAAAGAGAAACCCAGAGAGGCTTTTGGTGTTCATGTGGGACTGGTACAGCAGATTAGAAAATTGAGAAGTTTGGCCATTTTCCTCCACATGTAGCAAGTTGAGTCTCTCAGGAAACCTATACTACATCTGATATTTGCATTTGGAGATTTACTGGGGAGTTGTCTCAACACCCGTGAGGGAGCAACAGAACCAGAAAATGGTGGCAGTTGTTGAATGGTGATACATACAGTTAGTTGTAAAACTGGCCTTCGCTCGTCTTGCAAGGAGCTCTCAAGCTGGGATGACCACTTAGAGATGTCCCCAACTGAGGTGAAGGGGTTGAATATTTGGACTTGAGTCCACCAGTCATTGTATGCAGGCTGTCCCTGGGGATGAAGCCATACCCTTGAATGAAGTACTTTCCTTCAGCCAAGTGCAATTCCCAGAGAGGGATGCAGCTGTGAACCTTCAGCTAATAAATATTTCTGGAAGCTGGGGAAATTAGTGTTTCAGCCCTGCACAGGGATCTGGGTGGCACAACCACAACATCCAGTATATTAAATGACACATGCTGAATTCTGGGGCTATGTCTGAGAGCCTGGGGAGTTAGAATGAAGATTTATTTTTTTAAAAAGATTTATTTATTTATTTGACAGAGACACAGTGAGAAAGGAAACATAACCAGGAGGAGTGGGTAAAGGAGAAGCAGGCTTCCTGAGGAGCAGGGAGCCCAATGAGGGGCTTGATTCCAGGACCCTGGGATTTAAAAGACAAAGGGAACTCTCCCTTAATTTCATAGTGCTTAGGAGACAAAGTCCTGTTAGAAGAAGTTCCAATCTCCCTCAATACTTACCGTCTTCTTTATTATAGCCATTCTGGTAAGTGTGAAATGGTTTTAATTTTCAAATGACCAGTGATATTAAGCATCTTTTCATGTGCTTGTTAGCCATTCACATATTTTTTGTAGTATGCCAATTCAAACATTTGTCCACCTTTTTAATTGGGTGGTTTTATCATTTTCTTACTGAAGTATAAAAGTTCCTTACATATTCTGGACTCAATACCTCTATCACATATATAATTTGCAAGTATTTCCCCTCACTCTGTTGCTTGTTTTCTCTCTTAATTGTATGTTTCAAGAGCAAAACTAAAAAAAAATTGAATTACAATTTATCAATTTTTCTTTTTTTTGTTTTTTAAGATTTTATTTATTTATTTGATTTAAGCTTTATTTAAACATATAATGTAACCCCAGTACCCTCTCCCAA
>ML109791.1:0-11309 GCA_003697995.1 Taxidea taxus jeffersonii | reverse complement strand
CTTACCCCCCTCAGTTTGTTTTATGACATTAAGAGTCTCTTTTGGTTTGTCTCCCTCCCGATCCCATCTTGTTTCATTTTTACTTTTCCTACCACCTTAACTCCCACCCCCGTTGCATCTCCACTTCCTCATATCAGGGAGATCATGTGATAGTTGTCTTTCTCCAGTTGACTTATTTTGCTAAGCATAATACGCTCTAGTTCCATCCATGTCGTCGCAAATGGTAAGATTTCATTTCTTTTGATGGCTGCATAGTATTCCATTGTATATATATACCACTTCTTCTTTATCCATTCATCTGTTGCTGGACATCTAGGTTCTTTCCATAACTTGGCTATTGTGGGCATTGCTGCTATAAACATTTGAGTACACGTGCCCCTTTGGATCACTGTGTTTGTATCTTTAGGGTAAATACCCAGTAGTGCAATTGCTGGGTCATAAGGTAGCTCTATTTTCAATTTTTTGAGGAACCTCCATGCTGTTTTCCAGAGTGGTTGCACCAGCTTGCATTCCCACCAACAGTGTAGGAGGGTTCCCCTTTCTCCACATCCTCGCCAGCATCTGTCATTTCCTGACTTGTTCATTTTAGCCATTCTGACTGGTGTGAGGTGGTATCTCATTGTGGTTTTGATTTGTATTTCCCTGATGCCCAGTGATGTGGAGCACTTTTTCATGTGTCTGTTGGCCATCTGGATGTCTTCTTTGCAGAAATGTCTGTTCATGTCCTCTGCCCATTTCTTGATTGGATTGTTTGTTCTTTGGGTGTTGAGTTTGCTAAGCTCTTTGTAGATTTTGGATACTAGCCCTTTATCTGATATGTCGTTTGCAAATATCTTTTCCCACTCTGTCAGTTGTCTTTTGGTTTTGTTGACTGTTTCCTTTGCTGTGCAAAAAAAAAAAAAAAAAAAAAAAACCCAATAGTTCATTTTTTCCCTTGCTTCCCTTGCCTTTGGCGTTGTTCCTAGGAAGAAGTTGCTGTGGCTGAGGTCGAAGAGGTTGCTGCCTGTGTTCTCCTCAAGGATTTTGATGGATTCCTTTCTCACGTTGAGGTCCTTCATCCATTTTGAGTCTATTTTCGTGTGTGGTGTAAGGAAATGGTCCAATTTCATTTTTCTGCATGTGGCTGTCCAATTTTCCCAACACCATTTGTTGAAGAGGCTGTCTTTTTTCCATTGGATATTCTTTCCTGCTTTGTCGAAGATTAGTTGACCATAGAGTTGAGGGTCTATTTCTGGGCTCTCTATTCTGTTCCATTGATCTATGTGTCTGTTTTTGTGCCAGTACCATACTGTCTTGATGATGACAGCTTTGTAGTAGAGCTTGAAGTCTGGAATTGTGATGCCACCAACTTTGGCTTTCTTTTTCAATATTCCTTTGGCTATTCGAGGTCTTTTCTGGTTCCATATAAATTTTAGGATGATTTGTTCCATTTCTTTGAAAAAATTGGATGGGATTTTGATAGGCATTGCATTAAATGTGTAGATAGCTTTAGGTAGCATAGACATTTTCACAATATTTATTCTTCCAATCCATGAGCATGGAACATTTTTCCATTTCTTTGTGTTTTCCTCAGTTTCTTTCATGAGTACTTTATAGTTCTCTGAGTATAGATTCTTTGCCTCTTTGGTTAGGTTTATTCCTAGGTATCTTATGGTTTTGGGTGTAATTGTAAATGGGATTGACTCCTTAATTTCTCTTTCTTCTGTCTTGTTGTTGGTGTAAAGAAATGCAACTGATTTCTGTGCATTGATTTTATATTCTGACACTTTACTGAATTCCTGTACAAGCTTTAGCAGTTTTGGCGTGGAGCCTTTTGGGTTTTCCACATATAGTATCATATCATCTGCAAAGAGCGATAGTTTGACTTCTTCTTTGCCGATTTGGATGCCTTTAATTTCTTTTTGTTGTCTGATTGCTGAGGCTAGGACTTCTAGTACTATGTTGAATAGTAGTGGTGATAACGGACATCCCTGCCGTGTTCCTGACCTTAACGGAAAAGCTCTCAGTTTTTCTCCATTGAGAATGATACTTGCCGTGGGTTTTTCATAGATGGCTTTGATAATATTGAGGTATGTGCCTTCTATCCCTACACTTTGAAGAGTTTTGATTAGGAAGGGATGTTGTACTTTGTCAAATGCTTTTTCAGCATCTATTGAGAGTATCATATGGTTCTTGTTCTTTTTTTTTTTTTTAAGATTTTATTTATTTATTTGTTAAAGAGAGAGAGCGAGCGAGCACAGGCAGACAGAGTGTCAGGCAGAGGCAAAGGGAGAAGCAGGCTCCCTGCCAAGCAAGGAGCCTGATGCGGGACTCGATCCCAGGACGCTGGGATCATGACCCAAGCGGAAGGCAACCGCTTAACCAACTGAGCCACCCAGGTGTCCCTTGTTCTTTCTTTTGTTAATGTATTGTATCACATTGATTGATTTGCAGATGTTGAACCAACCCTGCTGCCCTGGAATAAATCCCACTTGGTCCTGGTGAATAATCCTTTTAATGTGCTGTTGGATCCTATTGGCTAGTATTTTGGTGAGAATTTTCGCATCTGTGCTCATCAAGGATATTGGTCTGGAATTCTCTTTTTTGATGGGATCCTTGTCTGGTTTGGGGATCAACGTGATGCTGGCCTCCTAAAATGAGTTTGGAAGTTTTCCTTCCATTTCTATTTTTTGGAACAGTTTCAGGAGAACAGGAATTAATTCTTCTTTAAATGTTTGGTAGAATTCCCCTGGGAAGCCATCTGGCCCTGGGCTTTTGTTTGTTTGAAGATTTTTGATGACTGTTTCAATCTCCTTACTGGTTATGGGCCTATTCAGGTTTTCTATTTCTTCCTGGTTCAGTTTTGGCAGTTTATCTGTCTCTAGGAAAGCATCCATTTCTTCCAGATTGTCGAATTTGTTGGCATAGAGTTGCTCATAATATGTTCTTATGATTGTTTGTATTTCTTTGGTGTTGGTTGTGATCTCTCCTCTTTCATTCATGATTTTATTTATTTGGGTCCTTTCTCTTTTCTTTTGGATAAGTCTGGCCAGGGGTTTATCAATCTTATTAATTCTTTCAAAGAACCAGCTCCTAGTTTCATCAATTTTTCTTTTATAAACCATGCTTTTGAATTTTATCTAAGAACTCTCAATCACAGTTTTCTGCTCTATTTTCTTCTAGAAGTTTTATAGCTGTAGCTTACATTTAGCTTATGTTTAGGTCTGTGATCTATTTTAAATTAATTTCTATGTATGGTGTGAAGTAAATGTCTTTCTTTTAAATTTTTTTTAACTTTTTGTATGTGAATATTCAGGTGTCACACTATCATTTGTTCAAAAGACCATCCTTTCCCCCACTGAAGTATTTTGGTAGTTTTGTTGCAAATCAATGTGCCATAAATGTGAGGACTTAGTTGTGAATTCTCAGTTCTTTTCCATTGATCTACATAACTGCATGGTCTTGATCATTGTAGCTTTATAGCAAGTTTTGAAATTAGATAGTGTACTTTGTTTTTCTTTTTCAAAAATTTTGGCTTTTTAGATCCTTTCCATTTCCATGTCAGCCTGTCAGTTTCTACAAAAAAAAATAGTCTGCAGGGATTTTGATATAGTATTGAATTTACAAATTGTGGAGATAACTGCAGCCTTAACAATATTGAGTCTTCAAATCCATGAATATGGAACATCTCTCCATTTATTTGGATTTTTTTCAGATCTTTAATTTCTGCCAGCAGTGTTTTGTAATTTTCATTGTGCAAGACTTGCACTTCTTAATTTTCTAAGTATTTTTTTGATGCTATTATTAATGGAAGTATTTTACTTCTAGATTGCTTATTGATAATATATCAAAATACAGGTGATTTTTGTTTATTGACCTTGTATCCTCTGACCTTTGTATACTGATTAGGGGAGAAAGGGAGAGTGCTAGTGAGATAAAGGGTTCTATTCTTTGGCACTTTCTACATATAGGATTATGTCATCTGTGAATAAAGGCAGTTTTTTTTTTAAATAAAGGCAGTTTTATTCTTCATTTCCAACTTGGATGCATTTAATTTCTTTTTTTTAAAGTTTTTATTTATTTATTTATTTGATAGAGATCACAAGTAGACAGAGAGGAAGGCAGAGAGAGGGGAGGAAGCAGGCTCCCTGCTGAGCAGAGAGCCTGACCTAGGGCTCGATCCCAGGACCCTGAGATCACGACCTGAGCTGAAGGCAGAGGCTTTAACCCACTGAGCCACCCAGATGCCCCTTCTTTTTCTTTCTTTAGTGAACTGGCTAGATCCTCCATGTTGATGAGAAGTGATGACAACATCCTTGGTTTGTTCCAGAGAGTATTCATTCTTTCACCATTAAGTAGGATGTAAGCTGTTGGTTCTTCATCAGGTGGAGGATGTTCTCTTCTCGGGTTGTGGAAAGTTTAATCATAAATGGATGTTGGATTTTTTCAAATAGTTTGATCACATCCATTGGCTTGATCTTGTGGTTTCTGTCCTTCACTCTATTAATACCACTCACTGTGAGGATCAGTTTTATTATTATTTTTATTTATTTATTTTTTAAAATCTTTTTTTAAAAGATTTTATTCATTTATTAGTTAGAGAGAGCGAGTACAGGTAGACAGAGAGGCAGGCAGAGGCAGAGGGAGAAGCAGGCTCCCTGCCGAGCAAGGAGCCGGATGTGGGACTTGATCTCAGGATGCTGGGATCATGACCTGAGCCGAAGGCAGCCGCTTAACCAACTGAGCCACCCAGGGGTCCTGAGGATCAGTTTTAAAATGTTAAAACAACTTTGCATTCCTGGAATAAATCCCCCTTGTTCCTTGTGTGTAATTCTTTTATATTGATGGATTTGGTTTGCTAATTCTTTAAGATTTTGCATCTATATTCATGAAGGAAATTGTTTTGTAGTTTTCTTGTATTGTTTTTATTTGGTTTTGATATCAGGGTGATTCCAGTGTCATAGAATGATTTGGGAGTGTTTCCTCCTCTATTTTCTGAAAGAGGTTGTGAAGGATTCATATTATTCCTATTTTCTTTTCTTTTTATTTTAAGATTATTTATTTATTTGTTAGAGCGAGAGCGAGAGCACAGGCAGGCAGAGCGGCAGGCAGAGGGAGAAGCAGGCTCCTTGCCGATCAAGGAGTCCAATGTGGGACTTGATCCCAGGATGCTGGGATCAGGACCTGAGCCGAAGACAGCGCCCATCCAACTGAGCCACTCAGATATCCCAGTACTATTCCTATTTTAAATATTTAATAGAATTCACCAAAAAAGGCATCTAGGCCTGCGCTTTTCTTGGTGGGAAGATTTTAAATTAGTAATCAAATTCTTAACTTGTTATAGATCTAGTGATTTCTGTTATAATCTTTTTAAATTTTTATTTTTATTTAAACATATAGCTACTTATGACCCAGCAATTGCACTACTGGATATTTACCCTAAAGATACAAATGTAGTGATCCGAAGGGGCACATGCACCTGAATGTTTATAGCAGCAATGTCCACAATAGCCAAGTTATGGAAAGAACCTAGATGTCCATCAACAGATGAATGGATAAAGAAGATGTGGTATATATATACAATGAAATACTATTCAGCCATCAAAAGAAATGAAATCTTGCCATTTGCGACGACATGGATGGAACTAGAGGGTATTATGATTTCTGTTGTAATCTTAACTTGCTTTGGATTTTGTTTGTTTCTGCAGGGAGTTCATGTTATTGCTTTGAGACTTTTCTCTTTTTACTGACAGAGGCATTTGTTTAGAGCTACAAAAATTTCCTCTAAGCACTGTTCTAGATAAAACTCATTAATTTTGATATTTTTCATTCCATTCAACATATATATAATTTACTCTGCAATTTCTTCTTGGAACCATGGCTTATTTAGAAATATATTATTTAATTTCCAAAAGGTTAGAAATTTCCCAGTTTTTTCTGTTGTTTATTTCTAATGTAATTATTAATTCTGTCCAGGATGACTTCAGGAACCAATTGTATTTGGACTCCAAAGATGAATGATGTCTCCAGCAGAAAGCTGGGGTGAGCTGCTATTTAATTGATAAAGGGCAGGGAATGAGCTGGGAGAAGGACTTGACAGATGGAGACCAAGCATTTATAAGGGTACAGGCCTGAAAGTGCATATGATTAGTGTGGTTGAAACAAAGGAAGTGCCCTTTGTATCTTCTTTATGTCTTGGTCAGTATAGCTACAGTTTATTTATTTAGTTGATATTTTCAGATAACCTGCTTTTACATCATTGCTTTTCTCTACAACTTTCTTTTCTATGACACTGATTACAAAGGGGGTGCAGCTGGAGTACAGAAATGGTGGGCCAGGACGTAGAAAAGATAATGTGGAGGTTCTCTGGTGTTGAGATTCCAGCTTCACTTCAAATCCTCTTCTGAAGATGTTCTCATTCTCCATGAGCCCAGGGATTGTAGAACAGGGATGTTTTCTCAGGATGTGTTTGGCTGAGCACCAGCACCAAGGAAGCAGATGCTGGAAGAACAAGACCTGGGCAAGGGGTGACCAGTGTCTCTGCTAATTACTGTGCTAGGAGTCCAACAGTCCTGACTTCGAGGTGGGGATCTTGAGGTTGAGCTGGCAGCAAGGGTGGGGGATGGTACATCCCTTAGCATGATTTACTGTTCTCTGTGTTATCCAATAATATTAGAAGTAGAAAGAACCAATGGGTTATAGAAATTTATCAGGGCCTTTGATTGCAGCAGCTGTAGGCTTTTCTCCACCTCCCCATCCCAAGGTGTGGGCTCTGCTAGACAGAAGGAGGTGAAAGCTATGGTTGAACTTGTCTAAGAAACCCCCAGGACAGACTGAAGGCATTCTTTAAGAATACTGCTCTGGTTTGCTGAATTCCTTCAGAGTGAAGTGTGGGAGGGAGGGAGAGAGAGGAGTTCCAGAGTCAGGAAAATGAAATCAGGTCTTCCCTAGAACTTCATGATTCTCTTCCCTTCACAGCCTCTCTTCCTCCTCACTCCTTGACCTGCTGACACACCCACATTTCTCTAATTTTCCTTTTAGTAATAACCAAAAAGGAATCCTAATATTCAGTAACCCACATGTGAGGGATAGTTTTTGACTAGTGAGTTGCCTTCAGCCACTCAGCCTTCATACCCACCTGAGTCTTGAGGGGTGTGTATTCCTCCAACTGGGATTGAGCTCCCCCATGGGTGGGCCATGCTCTCTGCTCAGTGGCTGCCCTTACCTTGCTCAGGTTCCCATGCCTCCTACCCATCATTACTCTTGGGACTTTGCACACATTTCTCCCCTTGAAGCCTTCTCTTATGTTCTCATAGGAAGTCTCCACTCCCTTCTGTGAATACCTTTGACCTTTATCTGCACTTCTTTCATGGACTCAACCACTTTCCCCCTTGTGGAAAAATGAATTGTGTCCACATCTCATCTCCTTCACTAGACTCTGAGCTCTGTAAAGGCAGAGTTCTAGGAAGGATTCTAGATTTCCCACAAGATCTAGCTAATTGTTGGCAATTAGATGGAGAAATTCTTGGGCAGGAAGTCAGAAGAGGGTTATAGAAAAGTGAATTCTCAGGGCCATCATGGACAAGGCTCTCATTCACTATGTGCCTGGATATCTCCCCTCACACCAGAAAGTTCAAAGGAAAAACACAGTGACAAAAATGGCCATTTTAGAACCCTTTTATATTGTCGTCATTACTCTGGGCTTGTTCCAGCCTCACACAGCCTCTGAGACTGCATCAGACTGTTTGAACATTCATGGCTTCCTTAGGCCACGTATAGTTGTCCAATGTGAAGGAGTCATAGTCTGGAGTGTAGACCAGGGATCTTACAAAAGCCTCCTTGTCCTTGGGCTCCGGGTAGTAGGAGGCCAGGTTGTGTTTGTACGCGAAGTCGAGGACCTAGGGAAAAACATACAGGCTGAGGAAATGGAACTAAGGAGGGACCTGCCTAAGAGTTACCTAAAGGGTGCTTGGGAGCCTGTGGAAGGGTAACCGCCCCTGCACAACTGTAAACTGTTGTCCTTGAAGCCACTGGCTAGGAGGGATTTGGAGCTGTCCGCTGGGGTAGGGAGCTGTGATGCAGTGAATAAACAGTAGGCTGCATTCAAGAGGCCTCAGACTCAAGTCTGCCCCTGCTTCCAACTGCCTGTGGGTCCTCGGTGGTGACGTCATCCTTGCTGAGCCTCAGTTTCCTCATCTCTAAAGTGCAAGTTATGAGCCCTTTCTCTGGAGTAGTGTGAGGATAAAATTAGGCAAGAGGCCACATCAGGTGTCCAGTACCTGATATTCCCCCCACCCCAAATGTGGGTTGAATTGGGAGAAGAGACTGGGCACTAGGTATTAGATTTGGTTTCAGAAGAGCATTAGTCTCAATATCCCCAAAAGGAAGGAAATGGACAGTGTGGAGCTGGGGCCGTGAGCTGGACTATTAGTTTTGAGGGCTGATTCTGGAGCCTACAATGGACAGCTCTTGGGGAGCACATGCTATTGTGCAATGCATCTTCTGAAATTATTTTTAAAACTTACAGAAAATGTCAAATATATATACTAATAAAAATGATAGTATAATAAACCCTAATGCAACCCTTATCTATATTCAACAGTCATACGTGTTGGGCCAGTCTCTATTGTACTGTTATGATTCCCTGAAAATGTACCATCTCTGCAAGATCTCTAGGAAGACCTTTTTCCTTGAAATATTCCAGGAACCCAATCACCGTGTGGCCCAGCCATTCTGAGAAAAAGGGGAGAAATAAGCATTTACCCTACACTGAGTATGGAGCTTTCTTGCTGTCCTCTTTAATCTTCAGAACTCTGAGAGAGAGGAATTACCATCCCTTTGGAAAAGGAAGAAACTGAGGCTCAGGAATGTGAAGGGATTCCCAAAGCTCTTCTCATGATGCCATGAAAATTGGCCTTTCTGTATAAATGGGCACTTATGATTCAGTTTTTAAAAATTCCACCCACATTCTGGTCCACAAGACTGTGGATTTTGTTGACCTTTTTGCCTGGTGTTTGAGGGGAAATCCAGGAGCTTTCCCAGTACTGGCCTGAGTGGGTGTGGGTGTGGGGCTCGAGCTGCAAGCAGGCGTTTCTTGGCCAGTGTTGGCATGGGAGCTCAGGATGTCGCTACAACTGCCCTCCCTTTAGCTACCCTAAACTCCCAGCGAGAGGAAGTTGTCCAGCTGCACTGGCTATATCACTGGCGGTAGGATGCTCCTTACTTTGATGGCGATTCTCAGAGACACATCTCGGATGGTGCTGAGTGGGGGGTACAGTCTCCCCTGTGACAGATGCTGCTCGGAGACCTCTTGGGCAATTTGCTGGGGAGAGAGAACCAAGAGGAGTAAGCTGAGTTTCCACCTTCCCAGAACAAGCCCAAACCATTACCCCAGAGATTCCCCTTACCCCTCAGAGGTGGCCAACCAGTGCAGTTCCCATTGTAGTCTCTGCCCCCTCAAGGCCCCAGGGCAGCTTAATGCTTGGACTTTTATTAATTTTTAAAGATTTATTTATTTATTATTTTAGAGGGTGAGAGGCAAAGGGAGCAAGAGAGAGAGAGAATCTTAAGTAGGCTCCATGCGCAGTGTGGAGCCCAATATGGGGCTACATCTCATGACCCTGAGATCATGACCTGAGCTGAAATCAAGAGCCAGACCCTTAACCAGCTCAGCCACGCAGGCACCCCTATACTTGGGCTTCTAAGCAAGGACACATCCTTTCTGTACTGTGAGAGTGGCTGAGAGATTAAACTACACGAACCCTAAATTCTAAAGGAGAATCACTAAGACTGAGATGAATATACTTGAGACTTGTAAATCAGACTCTAGGATCTCCCCATGGCTGGTCCAGCCTACTGCAGAGAGATTGCGGAGAACCTCCCCGAGTTCCAGCCTCTCCCCCATGCTTAATAACATCCTGGGTGCCACCTAGGCCATCTCGTTTCCCTGTATTCAGAGCTCCTGCAGCTCGCCCTTCCAGTCCTGAGCAAAGCCTTCTTCTGCAGTGAGTGACCGCGAATGCCAGCATTCTGGGAACAGCACCTCCCACACCTTCCTCCCCTGGTTCGGAGCTGGTCTCTGAGCCCCAGTTCTCCACCTCAAGTCTCCTCCTCAGACGCTGGAGCTCAGCCAGCCTTGCGGAACAGCCTCGTACCGGCTCGGAATCCACTCTGCCCAGTTGTCTTGTGTCAGAGTTAAATCTGGGAAGAGCCATGGTGCTCTCTGAAAACTGTGTCCCAGGATGGATGAGCCAGAGCAGCTGGTCTTGCCTCAGAGTCTGGCTGACATCAGGGGCATGGGCCTCCTCCTCTTCTGCTTCATTTCCGTGCTCCTATCTCTCCTTTCTACTCATTCATTCAAACACTAACTGAGCTCTAGGATATGCCGGGCTCTGCGCTCATTGCTGAGGGTCTGTGGTGGAGAAGACTTTCTCCTCCAGTATTCTGGTGGCAGTGGACAATGAATAACAAACAGGTACGACAATTATAACACAGAAGTGAGTGCAAGCAGAGGGGGCATGTAGGCACAGAGGAAGGCAGGACCTGGTCAGCCATGTACAGGAAAGCTTCCCAGAAGATGGGACAGAGGATGAATTACTCAAAAAAGGAGAGGTAACAGCACATGCAATTTCTTGGAGAGAGGCAGCAGGAGGGAGCATGAGCTCTAGATTGCAAGAAGAACATTGGCTCGGTCAATGGGAGGGCGAGGCTGAAGGGTGGAGAAGAAAGGAGGGCCTGGTGGTGACATGCCTTAGATGGAAACCATATGAAGGAGTTTAGGTTTTACCCTGTAAGCACTGAGGAGCCATTCAAATGTCTGAAATGAGGAGAGAGATGAACTGCTCAAGGATTTTCTTGGGGGAGGTATGGAAGATGGGATCAGAGTGAAGCAGGATGTCCACGGTGAGATCTGCATCTGTAGGAGTCCTCCTGCAGAGTGAAGAGCTGGATGGTGGCTGGTGGTCCCTTCTCAGATGCTGGGCACTGTTGAGGCTCTGCTGCAGCTTGGAGGAAATCCTCTGGGGCCCTTCTGGTGCTATTGCTCATGAGCCCGGTGACCTCGGGCATGGATTAGACTCTCTATGCCTTACTTTCCTGGGTATCGCATCCGGATAATCACTGTATCTGGTTTACAGAGTTGTCAAGGTGGAATGAGATATAGAAGTCTCCTAAAAGTTATATTATTTTTTCCATAGGAAAACCAGGTTCAACTTAAATTGTCTTAAACTTTATTTTTTTTTAAGATTTTATTTATTTGACAGAGAAAGATCAGTAGGCAGAGGCAGCCAGAGAGGAGGAAGCAGGCTCCCTGCCAAGCAGAGAGCCCGATG
>ML109790.1:31619-101291 GCA_003697995.1 Taxidea taxus jeffersonii | reverse complement strand
GACATCCCTGCCGTGTTCCTGACCTTAACGGAAAAGCTCTCAGTTTTTCTCCATTGAGAATGATACTTGCCGTGGGTTTTTCATAGATGGCTTTGATAATATTGAGGTATGTGCCTTCTATCCCTACACTTTGAAGAGTTTTGATTAGGAAGGGATGTTGCACTTTGTCAAATGCTTTTTCAGCATCTATTGAGAGTATCATATGGTTCTTGTTCTTTCTTTTGTTAATGTATTGTATCACATTGATTGATTTGCAGATGTTGAACCAACCTTGCTGCCCTGGAATAAATCCCACTTGGTCGTGGTGAATAATCCTTTTAATGTACTCTTGGATCCTATTGGCTAGTATTTTGGTGAGAATTTTTGCTTCTGTGTTCATCAAGGATATTGGTCTATAATTCTCTTTTTTGATGGGATCCTTGTCTGGTTTGGGGATCAAGGTGATGCTGGCCTCATAAAATGAGTTTGGAAGTTTTCCTTCCATTTCTATTTTTTGGAACAGTTTCAGGAGAATAGGAATTAATTCTTCTTTAAATGTTTGGTAGAATTCCCCTGGGAAGCCATCTGGCCCTGGGCTTTTGTTTGTTTGGAGATTTTTGATGACTGTTTCAATCTCCTTACTGGTTATGGGCCTATTCAGGTTTTCTATTTCTTCCTGGTTCAGTTTTGGCAGTTTATATGTCTCTAGGAAAGCATCCATTTCTTCCAGATTGTCAAATTTGTTGGCATAGAGTTGCTCATAATATGATCTTATGATTGTTTGTATTTCTATGGTGTTGGTTGTGATCTCTCCTCTTTCATTCATGATTTTATTTATTTGGGTCCTTTCTCTTTTCTTTTGGATAAGTCTGGCCAGGGGTTTATCAATCTTATTAATTCTTTCAAAGAACCAGCTCCTAGTTTCATTGATTTATTCTATGGTTTTTTTGGTTTCTATTTCATTGATTTCTGCTTTGATCTTGATTATTTCTCTTCTCCTGCTGGGTTTAGGCTTTCTTTGTTGTTCTTTCTCGAGCTCCTTTAGGTGTAGGGTTAGGTTGTGTATTTGAGACCTTTCCTGTTTCTTGAGATAGGCTTGTACCGCTATATATTTTCCTCTCAGGACTGCCTTTGCTGTGTCCCACAGTTTTTGGACCGTTGTGCTTTCATTATCATTTGTTTCCATGGTTTTTTTCAATTCTTCTTTAATTTCCTGGTTGACCCATTCATTCTTTAGAAGGATGCTGTTGAGTCTCCATGTATTTGTGCTCTTTCCAAATTTCCTCTTGTGATTGAGTTCTAGCTTCAGGGCATTGTGGTCTGAAAATATGCAGAGAATGATCCCAATCTTTTGATATCTGTTGAGACCTGATTTATGACCCAGGATGTGATCTATTCTGGAGAATGTTCCATGGGCACTAGAGAAGAAGGTGTATTCTGTTGCTTTGGGATGGAATGTTCTGAATATATCTGTGATGTCCATCTGGTCCAGTGTGTCATTTAAGACCTTCATTTCCTTGTTGATCTTTTGCTTGGTTGATCTGTCCATTTCAGTGAGGGGTGTGTTAAAGTCTCCTACTATTATTGTATTCTTGTCAATGTGTTTCTTTGATTTTGTTATGAATTGGTTTATATAGTTGGCTGCTCCCATGTTAGGGGCATAGATATTTAAAATTGTTAGATCTTCTTGTTGGACAGACCCTTTGAGAATGATATAGTGTCCTTCTTCATCTCTTATTATAGTCTTTGGCTTAAAATCTAATTGATCTGATATAAGGATTGCCACCCCCAGCTTTCTTCTGATGTCCATTAGCATGGTAAATTGTTTCCCCTCACTTTCAATCTGGAGGTGTCTTCAGGTCTAAAATGAGTTTCCAGTAGGCAACATATGGATGGGTTTTGTTTTTTTATCCATTCTGAAACCCTGTGTCTTTTGATTGGGGCACTTAGCCCATTTACGTCCAGGGTAACTATTGAGAGATATGAATTTAGTGCCATTGTATTGCCTGTAAGGTGATTGTTACTGTATATTGTCCCTGTTCCTTTCTGATAATACTTTCAGGGTCTCTCTTTGCTTAGAGGACCCCTTTCAATATTTCCTGTGGAGCTGGTTTGGTGTTTACAAATTCTTTCAGTTTTTGTTTGTCCTGGAAGCTTTTTATCTCTCCTTCTATTTTCAATGATAACCTAGCTGGATAAAGTATTTTTGGCTGCATGTTTTTCTCTTTTAGTGCTCTGAATATATCATGCCAGTTCTTTCTGGCCTGCCAGGTCTCTGTGGATAAGTCGGCTGCCAATCTAATATTTTTACCATTGTATGTTACAGACTTCTTGTCCCGTGCTGCTTTCAGGATTTTCTCTTTGTCCCTAAGACTTGTAAATTTTACTATTAGATGGCGGGGTGTGGACCGATTCCTATTGATTTTGAGGGGTATTCTCTGCACCTCCTGGATTTTGATGCTTGTTCCCCTTGCTATATTAGGGAAATTCTCTACAATAATCCTCTCCAGTATACCCTCTGCTCCTATTTCTCTTTCTTCTTCTTCTGGAATCCCAATTATTCTAATGTTGTTTCATCTTATGGCATCACTTATCTCTCGAATTCTCCCCTCGTGGTCCAGTAGTTGTTTGTCTCTCTTTTGCTCAGCTTCTTTATTCTCTGTCATTTGGTCTTCTATATCACTAATTCTTTCTTCTGCCTCATTTATCCTAGCAGTAAGAGCCTCCTTTTTTGATTGCACCTCATTAATAGCCTTTTTAATTTCAACTTGATTAGATTTTAGTTCTTTTATTTCTCCAGAAAGGGCTTTTATTTCTCCTAACAGGGTTTCTAATATCTTCCATGCCTTTTTTGAGCCCGGCTAGAACCTTGAGAATCGCCGTCCTGAATTCCAGATCTGACATATTACCAATGTCTGTATTGATCAGGTCCCTAGCCTTCGGTCCTGCCTCCTGTTCTTTTTTTTTGTGGTGAGTTTTTCCGCCTTGTCATTTTGTCCAGATAAGAATCCGCTGTTCTCCTTGTTAAGTGAACTTGGTCTTGGCTGGATTTCTTGGTGATCTTCTGGGGGAGGGGCCTGTTGTAGTGATTCTCAGGTGTCTTTGCCCCAGGCGGAATTGCACCGCCCTTACCAGGGGCCGGGCTGAGTAATCCTCTCAGGTTTGCTTTCGGGAGCTTTTTTTCCCTGAATGCTTTCCGTAGAGTTCCGGAGGACGGGAATGACAATGGCGGCCTCCCAATCTCCGGTTCGGCGGAGCTGAGAGCTAGGGGCCCCAGTCTTCAATGCGCCTTCAGAGAAAAGCGCTTAATCACTCCCGTCTCCCCAGCCTCTGGCCGTGCTTGGAGAAAATCGTGCATAATCAGTCCCATCTCGCTGGCTTCTGGGAGCGCTCCGAGGTCACTCAGCCTGTGACCAAGCGTCTCTGTCTCTGGCAGAGTCCCACCTGGAGTCTCCGAACCCCGTAGATCCCTGAGCTCTCCCGGGTCAGAGCCTCCCCGGATCTTGTGGGGAACCCTCGCACAGAGCACCAGCCCATGTCACAGAGCACGGGCCAGTGTCACAGACCACGGCTCTAGGAAACCTCGGCTCTGTCTCCGCAGCCAGCTTCCCCGCTCTAATACCTGTGCGCTCTGCAACACTCAGACACCCCCGATCCTTCTGTGACCCCGGGGGACCTGAGTCCACGCTGTCCCCGTGAGGTCTTCACCCCAGTTTAGCCTCTGGAGCGATGTCCCTCCATGGAGCAGACTTTTAAAAGTCCTGATTTTGTGCTCCGCTGCTTGCCGGGAGCCGCCCCCCCCCCCGGGGTCTATCTTCCCGTCGCGTTGGATTCACTTCTCCGCTGGTCCTGCCTTTTAGAAAGTGGTCGATTTTCTGTTTCTAGAATTGTTGTTTTTCTTCTCTTTGATCTCCTGTTGGATTCGTAGGTGTTCCGACAAGTATGAAAATTTGATTTGGTTGGATTAATTGTGGTTTATCAATCAACATACATATATCACTGACCTAACATATAAAAAGCCCTTTAGAATATATGACGGAGTCCATAGCCAAGGAGGTTACAATATGTACTATTTGTGGATATAACTATAAACATATAAAGAGCTAAGAAAAATAATGCAGTAATTCCAGTGTACTAAATGAATAATTCACTGACTACACACATACACACACAAATTGTTCTGAGTTGAGAGGAGTGAGATCTCTGTGAACTACAATGTTTCTTTGAAGAATTTATATAAACAGATTGACATTATTAAATATTTAAAAGTAGATACTATTGACTATAAAATCAGGATTGTATAAAAGAATGGTACATTGTGGAGGATGTAGGTAGAATTTGAGAGGGTCGTTGTGAAAAACCAGTGGAGTTAGAATCTGATGTCCTTCTACCCTTCAGCTGACTATAGTAAATCTAACCATTTTTAATAAAATAAACAGGTTATATCACTAAAGCAAATATCCAGATTATTGTGAATAACTAACACTATAAATGGACACAAGCTATAATACAGACATATCCAGTTAATGGATTTAGCAAATGGATGAAGAGAGCTGGATGTAATGAAAAGCTGTGCTGATCAATGGGCAGGAGACCTGGACCCAGCTTCAGTGTTGCCACCAGCTAACTGAATAACCAGTTTTTCAATGACCACTCCCAACTCTTGGAATTGTGCTCTATTTGAAAAAAAAAAAATTGATATTGGAATTAATGAGCATTGAATTTCCTTTCTGTTCTGAAATTCTGAGTCTGTACAGAATGGGTATATTAGTTCAACCCTCTTTCTAAGAGAGGCTAAATTAGCATTCAGTACTTCAATTTCTGTTTGCTTTAATTGAAGTATCACATATGGGATCAATTTTGGTGTTATCTAAGACACTTCAGACCCTAGTAAAAGTTACACTGTTTGAAAATTTCCTTGATTTATTCCTCACACAGTATGAGGATATCATTAAACATTATGGCCAACTAATAAAGACATTATGGATTTTTTTAAGTTGGGGAAAGGATGTTACTGCTATACCATATTGCTATGAAAATTTTAAAAATGTGTTAGATTAAACCATATGTGAAATTGCTAATATATTACACTTATCTACCTAAAAAATGGCCACCTCATATAGCTCAATCTTAAATTCTACTTATATCATTGTTTAAAAAGAGAATGTTTGTCATGTAGATAAAGTGTTACAAAGGGGGAATAAAGTAACTTCATTTAATAGAAATATCAAGAAGTCCAGAGGAAATTGGTGTTTGTAAAAAGTGTCTACTTTGTGGAACTGAATGAGAGACTCTAACTCTAGGAAACAAACTTATTCCTGGAGGGTAAGTGGGTGGGGGATGGGGTCATTGGGTGTTGGGCATTAAGGAAGGCAGGTGATGTGAAGAGCACTGGGTGTATAAGCAACTGATGAATTATTGAACTCTACATCTGAAACTAATGATGTATTATATGTTGGCTAATTGAATTTAAATTAAAAAGTTTAAATAAACAAAAAAAACTAAATTAATACAGCTCTGGAGTATGAGCTTCACACAGATTTTTGTTTTCAACCTGACAAAGAGGTGACAAAAGTTGTTTTTTTCTTAGATTTATTCCACTAACTTAAGGTTGCTTTCTGCATCTGGGGGAGGAAGGGACTCTGAAAGAAATATGTTCTAACCAAATGATAGAATGATCCTTGATGTTTTTATCCAAACAAACAAAAAACCCAAAGCAATTGTGAAAGGAAACCAAAGAAAATAGCTCCTCTATTATCTTGATTTTTGGGCAAGCTATTTGGAAGCAAGTCCCTGCATTTTGGCTCAAGTCTAATAATATCACCCACTGAGTTTACCAGAATGGGAAATGCTAAGGTTGGCATTCTAAATATCCACATTTGCTTTTCCTTTATATGACCAATTATCCCTGACCTGTACCATAATCTGGTAGTAAAAGGGATGGAAACAAGCCTGGTTCACAAATCAGCGATATCAATGATATCAATGAAATGACTAACACGAGTTATCGATGTCAACTTCTCAAAATACTGGAGGTTCTTAAAGAAAAAAATTTTAATGTCTGTTACCTTAAATTATTAAATTTTTCTAGAACAAGCATTTCCAAGTATGAGGGGTTCAGATTTTTCTGGTCACATGTACCCTTCATTGGGCAGAAGAAATTTAATCCAAGGGCTGCCTCATCAATTCCATATTAACCAGGATTACTATAAAATTCTCTTTTCTCTGTGTTCCCCACCAATTTGGCACTGAACATATTAGAGTATACTATATATATGCAATTAGAACCATCCCTAATACGCATGTGCATGATAGGGACTCAAAATTACTAATCGAATGAATGCATGAGTGAATGAGTAATTTTACAAGGAAATCCTAAAACAAATGTTATAGTCTTTTTTTCCAGGTTGCATTTAATCTGCAGTAAATCTAATTTTGTAACTTTTGTTGATTGCTTTTCTCAGCATTACATGTTACATATCTTCTGTGCTTACAAACACATCTCTGTCATTTTGCCTCTGTCTTTGCATTTCCCTCCATTTATGTTTATCAGTAGTTTTTTTTTTAAGATTTTACTTATTTATTTGAAATAGAGAGTGAGAGAGAGAGAGAGAGAATGAGTGGGGGATGGTCAGAAGGAGAGGAAGAAGCAGACTCCCCACTGTGGAGGGAGCCCAATGTGGGGCTGGATCCACACATATGCCCCTATCAGTAGTTTCTAAATTGTCCTCTCAAAGTTCATAAAAGTTTTTATTGTGTTTATAGTTTTGTGTTTATTGTGTTTTTCGTGTTTTCATTGTGTTTATTTCTTCTTTTCTAATTTACTATTCCTCATATAAAAGGAACTATTGATTTTCCTACACTGATATTTAATACAATCACAACACAGCATTCTTTTAAAGTTTTAAGAACCTCCCTATAAAGTCTTATGTTTATTCATACAATCCATCATATACTAACAATGTTGTTCCTTCCTCTTTAATTTTTACTCACATTTCATTATTTCATCACCTAAGCTCTCTAGTATAGTGTTGAAGAATCAAAATGTTTTTGTCTTTCTGACTTTAATGAAAATGTTATACTACCATATGAATTATTCTTGTTAAGCTTTTTATAAAAACTCCTAATCAGGTTTAGGAATTTATTTTTTGCTCTTATGTTATTGGCTTGTTTTTTTAAGGATGATTGCTGAATATCATTAAATGCTTCTACATCTATTAATATTCTTTTTTAAATTTAATCTGTGTTGGTGCATTTAAATGATAGATATTTTCTGATTTTGGAAACCATTTTCCTCATGAATTATCATTATTTTTGTTTAATACACACTGAAATAATTTGAAAGTAATTTCTTTAGAATTTGTGTATCTATATTTGTAAATACCTGCATCTATAATTTTAATTTCACATACTCTTTTTTGCCAGCTTTGGCATCAAAGTTAAAAACATCCTTAGTAAATAAACAAGAGGGCTTTCTCTTCTTTTTTTTTTATTCTCTGAAACAGTGTGTTTTAGGTTTTTCTATCTCTTTTTTTTTCTATTCTCTAAAACAGTGTGTTTAAGATCTTAATTATTACAAACAACAATAACAGGTGCCCAGGTGGCTCAGTTGGTTAAGCGTCTGCCTTCAGCTCAGGTTATGATCTCAGAGTCCTGTGATGGAGTCCCACATGGGGCTCTCTGCTCAGCAGGGAGACTGTTTCTCCCTCCCATTCTTCCTTTGTGCTCTCGCGCTCTCTCTTAAATGAATAAATAAAATCTTTTTAAAATAACAGTAACAAAATGTATTAAGTATTAATATGCCAGGCATTAAGTGTTAACTCAGTTAATCCTCACAACACTGTAAGCACTATTATTATCATCATTTAATGTATTTTTAAAAACTCAGGTTAAGTAACTGAAAGCTAATTAGAAATCAATAAGAGGAAGATAACAGAAAAACCTCCTACTAGAAACCAACCAACACAGTTCTATATAATCCATGGTCATAAGGAAATCTAAAGGGAAATCAAAGAAATACATAGAACTCAATGAAAATGGAACCACAACATGTCAAAATTTATGAGATCCAGCTAAAAAGTATTGAGAGGGCAATTTATGGCACTAACTGCTTATGATAGAAGAGAGGAAAAGTCACTAATCAATAATTTAAACTCCACCTCAAGTACCTAGAGAAAGAAGATTGAAATAAACACACATCAAGCAGAAGGAAGGAAATAATATTAAGAGGAGAGAAGAAATAAATAAAAATGAAAACAGAAAAACAATAGAGAATATCAACAGAATAGCTGTATCTGAAAAAGTCAATAAAATTGACAAATATCTAGCAAAAGTAACAAAAGAAAAGACATGAATCATCAATATTAGGAACTAAACAGGAGATACTACTACACAACCTGCAAATACCAAAAGGATAATTAGAGAATTCTATGAACAACATTGCACATATAAATTTGTCAGCTTAGATTTAAAAAAACAAAAAACAAAATAAACCCATTTACTCAAAAATATAAACTACCATAATTGAATTTATAATTTTAAAACTCTCAAAAAAGAAATGTCCAGGTCAATATGATTTCACTGGGGAATTCTACCAAACATTTAAAGAAAAAATAACACAATTCCTGTACAATCTCTTTCCAAAAAAAAAAAAAAAAAGAAATTAGAAGAGAGAGAGTAATTTCTGATTTATTTTATGAACCAGTATTACCTTGATACCGAAATATGACAAAGAAAATACAAAGAAAACAAAAAGAGAAACAGAACTAAAGACCAATAAACATTACAGGTACAAGTGCAAAACTCCTTAACAAAATATTAGCAGGGCACCTGGGTGGCTCAGTCAGTTAAGTGTTGGACTTCGGCTCAGGTCAAGATCTCAGGGTCCTAGGGATTGGCCCATGAGGTACTGTATCCACACTCATCTGGGAGTTTGCTTGTCCTTCTCCCTCTCCCTCTGTACCTCCCACTCATGGGCATGGATGTGCATGCCCTCTCTCATAAATAAATAAAATCTTTGAAAACAATACAATAAAAAATTAAAATAAAAAAATCAAACAGTAGCAAGTAGAATTCAGCAACATAACAACAAAAAGTATTACACACCATGGCCAAATGGGATTTATTCCAGGCATATTAGACTGAGTCAGTATTTGAAAAGCAATCATTATAATCCACCATATTAACAGGCTAAACAGAAAAATCTTACAACCATTTCAACTAATCAGTCAACAGCATTTGACAAAATTTAACACCCATTCATGATGAAAACTCTCAGAAAAATAGGAATAGAGAGGAACTTTCTCAACTTGATAGAGATCATCTACAAAAACCTACAGCTAACATTATTCTTATGGCTGAAAGACTGAAGGCTGTCACCCAAAGATTGGCAAAATGCAAGAACTTCTGGTCTCACCACTTCTAATCAATGCAGCATACTAAAAGTTATAGCCAGTGCAATAATGCAAGAAGAAATAAAAAGCACACAGATTGAAAAGGAAGAACTTCAACTGTCTCTAATTGTAAATGACATAATTGTCAATGTAGAAAATCTCAAAGAATCTACAAAAAAAATTCCTTGATAATAAGTAAGTTCAGCAAGGTCACAGGACACCAGGTAAACATACAAAAATCAGTTATATTTCTATATACTACCAATAAACATGTGGACCTCAAAATTTAAAATACAGTGTCATTTGCAAAGAAATACTTAAGTGCAAATCAACAAAACATATATAAAATTTGTATGCTGGGAAATACGAAACACTGATGAAAGAAATCAAAGTTTGGGGAAAGATACTACATTACATGGATTAGAAGACAACATAGTAAAGATGCCAGTAGTCCTTAAATAAATATTTAAGTTTAAAACAGTTTCTGTGAAAGCCCCAGTAGGATTTTTTACAGCTAGATAATTTAGAATAAGCAAGATTATTCTAAAATTTACATGGGAAGACAAAGGAACTAAGATTGTTATTAGGTGAATCTCCAGAGAATTATAGTGAGAGCGGGGGAAAAAAAACAATTACAAGGGGTAACAACCCATATGAGTCCATTTATATAACTTCTTAACAGGACAAAACTATAGAAAGGTAAAACATATTAGTAGTTGTTAGGAGTTAAGAAAGTGGGGAGGAAAGGGAAGTAGGTGTGGCTATATAGGGTAATGTGAATGATGAGTGGTCTTTATGGTAATGGCAATGGTCTGTGTCTTGACTATAGTAATGCCAATATATTGGTAGTGATATTGATCTATTGTTTTGCAAGATTGTACCATGGTAAAACTGCATAAATATTACATGGGGTATCAGTAAATCATTTACAACTTTGTGTGAATCTACGATTATCTCAAAATAAGAAGTTATATATATATTTTAAGTCTGCTACAGAAGAAGATAACAGATACAGATTATTCCACTCAGAAACCCTATCTCATCTTTCAAGTAGAAATAATCCTTATATTTATGCTATTTAAATTTTTCTTTTGGATCATAAAGTTAAATAGAGAGTTTTCCAATTCATTTTTTGAAGCTAGCATAAACTTGCTGCCAAAACCTGAGAGAACACAGAGAAAAATGAAAAACCAAAGAACATTATCACATATAAATATTATCGAGTTCTTAAATAAAATACCAGGAAGTAATTATTTTTAACTACTTCCAAGAATGCTAAGATAATTTAACATTAAGGAATGGATTAATTGAATTTATCACATTAATAGATCAAAGAAGAAAAATGGTAATCTTGATTAACCAGAAAAAGTAATTCCTTGTAAAAATCCATAATAAAATTTGAGTAAATATTCTTTATTAGTACATTAAACAATATCTTCTTGAAACCAAAACCAACATCACACTGTATAATAAAATGCCAGGAATACTCCTATTCAGGCAAAATAACCACTATTGCTATTATTATAACCATATATTCCTTCATAACTTCAATTAAAAAATCAAAATTCCTCAAATATATTTGAAGAACGTGAAAACCGCCACTGTGAAATATCAAAGACATATATATAAATGGAGAGGTATTTTTTTGTTCTTTAATGCAAAGCTCACTGTAGTAAATATGCATTTCTTTACCGAATGGATCTGAACATGTAAAATAATTCCAGTAAGAATCTTGCTTTTTAAATAAACTTGATCAAATATTTCCAAAAGAATCTTCCTCTGCTTGTTCATTTACTCACTAAAATATTTATTATGCCTCTACTATAGGCCTCGCATTGTGCTAGGCAAAGCAATTGCCAGACTACAGAATGCATATTTAGATCCTATTAATGTAAAACATACCTACAGTAGATAGGCTTGTTAAAAAGTAGTTATCTGAGGGTTCCGGGAAATGTGGTAGTAATTGACTCAGTATTGTTTATCCGTATTTACATTTTTAAAGATTTTATTTGTTTATTTGACAAAGAGAGGAGATCACAAGTAGGCAGAGAGGCAGGCAGAGAGGAAGAAGCAGGCTCCCTGCTGAGCACAAAGCCCTGCCCCTCCATGTGGCCTCCATCCCAGGACCCTGAGATCGTGACCTGAGCTGAAGGCGGAGGCTTAACCCACTGAGCCACCCAGGTGCCCCCATATTTATATTTTTTAAGCTGAAAAATTACTTATGGAATTTTTCTTAACAAAGAAAATAAGCACTTAAAAAAGTGAAGATATGGGGAAGGTATGTGCTATGATGAGTGCTGTGAAGTGTGTAAACCTGGCGATTCACAGACCTGTACCTCTGGGGCTAATAATACATTATATGTTAATAAAAAACTTTTTTAAAAGACTCACTGTTTTTTGTATAACAGATAATTTATTTTAGGAATGCTAGATAGAAGAAAGACATGAAAAATAAATTGCTAAAATTCCATTTACATTTCTTTTTTAATCTTCTTGCCATAAAGGTACTCAAAAAAAGAAACACAGAAGGCACCTGGTTGGCTCAGTTGGTTAAGTATCTGCCTTCAGCTCAGCTTATGATTCCAGGGCCCTAGAATCAAGTCATACATGTAGCTTCTTGCTCAGCTGGGAGTCTGTGCTTCTCCCTCTCCCTCTGTCCCCCTCCCCCACCCGACTTGCCTCTCTCTCTCTCAAACAAACGAATAAAATCTTAAAAAAAAAAAAGGAACACAGATACTCATACAACAAACATAATAGAAATATTTGTCAGTATACATAAAATGGATCAAACATGGGTTTTCTTCTTTCCTAGACCTGTAATACTAGTAAATTGCAAGTTTGGTACATTAATTTTTTTATTGTAATAATTTCTTTTAAAATGTAATTAATAGTTCCCTAGTACAATAATATATTTTTCTGTCTTAGCTCTTCTTTCTGATGCTTCGTTTCCATAAAGGCTGTAATTCTCTCACCAATAAGTGTAATTTAGGCCAAGTATTAGTATTTTCCCTTTTACCAGATAAGAAAATAAAAACTCAGAAAGGTCATTCAACTTTCCCAAGACCACACAACTAGTAAGTTTTAGAACTGAGATTTGAACTCAAATATTCTGATTCCAGAATCCATTTGCCTAACCATCACTTAATTATGTTAAGTCTCTGATTATCAAGCATGATAGATATGTTATTATATTAACTGCTAACTGATTATGTTAGTCATATTACACAGAAGAGAAAGCTACTTCCCATATGGCCTATGGCCACATTCAGGATGACCCAGAGACTCAAAATAAATGTTTTAAATAATTCAAGTTGGGAAAAAAAGGAAGGAAGAAAGACATAAAGTGAGAAGGTCAATCAGATTTATACTGGAAAGATTATTCATTGAAGGGGAAGAAACGTAGTTTGGAGAAACAATGACTCACTATGTCCATGATGTCGGTAGGAAATAGACCAGGAAATAAATCACATTTCTGAAATGAGAAGCCTTTGAGATGACTATAAAGTTTTCCCAACCTAAGTTCCACATTTTCTATATAAAATATTTGTATTTATAAATTGAAAACTTATTTTGTGGGTAAAAGACACTTTTGAAAATGAAAAATCATTGACTGTCCAGTAATAAAAATGAAAGTAAGGGCACCTGGGTGGCTCAGTGGGTTAAAGCCCCTGCCTTCAGCTCAGGTCGTGATCCCAGGGTCCTGGGATCAAGACCCGCATTGGGCTCTCTGCTCAGCAGGGAGCCTGCTTCCCCCTCTCTCTCTGCCTGCCTCTCTGCCTACTTATGATCTCTGTCTGTCAAATAAATAATATCTTAAAAAAAAAAGTGAAACTAATGATAAAATCTAAACCCTTCAAGGATAATTTCAATTTATCTTTCTTATTTTGATTCAATTGTGTGCTGTTCTTCTCATTAAGAGTATGTTGTTCTTGTCATTTTGTTTAATTGTACATGTATGTATACTTTGTATAGTATTTTAAAGTTAATTTTGGCCACTGAGCCAAGTATTAAACTCAGCTTCCATTTGAATTTAGCTAAATGTAATCTGCGATATTTTTGCTAATTGGTTAGCTATTTAAATACCTTAGGTGGATAAACTACAAACTAATTCTATTCTGAAATAAAATTGACTGTGAAATTGTTTTACTGCTTCCTTGAAGAATTAAGGCTTGATTATTCTACTTTAATAGAGAGAAATAATGCATAAAATTGAGTGTTTGGAGACAATAGAAATTGAAAGTATTTTATTCAGTGTGTTGTCCACCCCCCCATAAATCCTACAGATACTGTTTATTAATCCTAATAGGGTTTTTATTTTTAAGTAGGCCAATGATCATAAAGATGGAAAGCCTAGTCACAAAAAACCTGAAACTATTTTTAAAATATACTTTTTTTGTCCATGAGTAGATATTAGAGTCTAATAATAATAGTACTTTAGTTTCCTGATGTAAGCTTAATTTTTTTTTTCCTATGGATCCCTTAAGAAGAAACTGCATTATGTGTGTGCATACTTTTGAAAGAGGGAAAGAGATATAGCGTCACTACATCCTCAGAATATCTTTTCATTAGATATGAGAGCAGAAGATGGTTTGTTAGTCCCTTGAAGGGTGATATGGAAACATTTGGTTCACAATGATAGTGATACTGGTCCTATCAGTAAAGGAAAATGAGGTAGAAATGGTGGTCTACCTGTTCTAGTCACTAACAGCTGTAAGGTTTCAGACTGACAGTTTGCCCTACAAAATACTTAGTACTTGTATCACATCATGTATTTCCAGGTGCCAAGCAACTGTTGATGGTTTTATTATAGATTCACTCCCTGCCAGTTTATTGTGTTTTAAACAATAGGTGATGCAGACCATGGGAACCTCAGTGAAAATGTATTCCCTAACAGTGTCCGGATACCATACGTATATTTCTGGTGGGAAAACAAGGTGGATAAAGCTATGTCATTCACTGACCACAACAAATAATATTTTAAAAGTTTTTTAATTAGCATGAGGAAGTCTACGCTAAATTAGGAAGCATGTTTATTTAGAGTAGGAAATGTTCTATATTTTCAACACGCAAAAAAAATTTCTTGTCTGGAAATTCGATAAACAAAATGCTTCTTCGGTTCTCCAGGTGTTTGTCAGAGTTAAACTCATTTTCTATTTAGTGTCCATGCTTTAATTCTAATAGTACTCATTTGCTTTGTTTCATTCTAAGGGATGAGTATTTTTTTTTTTTTTTTTGCCATTTGATTCTTTCATTACTCAAAAAATCTTCATTTTTAAATTTAGCTTTCTGACTGTGCTTATGCCTTCAAATCTTTCACAGCCCTTTTCTGCTCTTCAATAAGGAAATCACACTTGACCTTGGCAGACACATTTAGCACAAGTGGAATCACCAGAGGCCTTGCTGACAAGTTTTCTTAGACAACCTCAGGAAAACGTAGGTCTCACAGCAAGAACTCCACTAAGTTGGCCTGGGCACAGGCCACATGTGGATTTTGATACTTTTCAGAACCTTCTTGGTATAAGGTAAATAATTCTATTACTAGGGATTTGAGACAGCCTGTTTTTTAGGTTTTTTGGTTTTTGGTTTTTGGTGTTTTTTTTTTTCTTATGGAAAGAATCAGAATTTTCTGTTTTCCTCTCATAAATGCAAACCTAACAAAAATCCAACAGACTCTGATGGTAGATGGCATCTGACTCCAACATGAAGTTCTTGAAATCGTCTTTCTCAACTGTCCACTGCCTTGTGCTCTGCTGTCCTACTCTTGTCCTGAGCCCACCTCGCCAGAGCTTCCCAGTGGACGTCAAACAATGGTGAAACCACTGCGGTGCCCAGAGGGCAGTGAAGTCTGCTGGGGCCACAGAGACAGAAGGATGACCTGCTTTTGCCAAATGGAGAGGCAAGGGCAACCAAAGGCAAATCGCTTTCTGAGCTGGGATGTCACAAGAGGCTTGCTGAAGGTTTCTGTTGAGATTGGGGAACAAGAAGGCTGGGTCTGGCAAGCAGGTTCCCAGGTGTTCTGGCCACACAGGAGTACAGTGTTGGACCCTGACGCCGCCCTGCTCCAGGGGAGCCTCAGTGCAGGAGCAGGCACCCTGGAGAAGTCAGCCCGCCCCTGTTCACGTTTGGACTCCACAGATGTTCCTGAGGAATCCTGTTTGTAAGCACACCTTGTCTGCTCCCCAGACCTGTCTTCTGCCAACACCTTGGCAGCCTATGAACCAAACTCTCTGGAAAAGCCCTGGGCTGAGAACAGACAGCAGTGACGAAAAGTGTGGACAGGGACCTGGCACTCAGGCTTAGGGACACCATGACTGGCCCCGGTCCTGACAGCTGGTTTTGTTAGACTGTGTTGTAGGATAGTCTGTGGTGGTATGTGAAACAATGGACCATTCTGAATGCCTGTCGACACTGTCTCTGGGAGAAAAAAAAAAATTTAAGTGAACAGCTCCTTTTAATGTTACCCTGTAACATTAAAGTTAAACATTATGGGTGCACGGGTGGCTCAGTGGGTTAAAGCGACTGCCTTCGGCTCAGGTCATGATCTTAGGGTCCTGGGATCAAGCCCCGAATCAGGCTCTCTGCTCAGCGGGGAGCCTGCTTCCTCCTCTCTCTCTGCCTGCCTCTCTGCCTACTTGTGATCTCTGAATGTCAAATAAATAAATAAAATCTTAAAAAAAATAAAATAAAGTTAAACATTAAAGGTGCTAGTTAAACTTACCTATATTTTTACCCCAGAATATTTTTCAAAGAAACAAAGTAAGTTTTATTCCAAATTTATTAAATCTTACTAAATACAGAAAGGGAAGACTTTCCAAAAGGACCGTCCAATTTATTAAGAGCAAATACACCTAATTTTTCAGTGTGGTAGTTATTGTGACAGAAATAACACTAGGCAGGTGTATTTGGCTAACAAAATTCAAGGAATTAAAATTCTCATTTAGTTCTATGGGAAAAAGTAAAGAATTTCATGTCAGATTAAAGTATCTACAAAGAAGGTGACTGACTACAAAGAAGTCAGTATTTTCATAATTATTCATGCAAGGAAAACCTTCATGAGGTAACACTTAGCTTTAAGAGTATTCAGTGCTGGGGCGCCTGGGTGGCTCAGTGGGTTAAAACCTTTGCCTTCAGCTCGGGTCATGATCCCAGGGTCCTGGGATCGAGCCCCGCATCGGGCTCTCTGCTCAGCAGGGAGCCTGCTTTCCTTCCTCTCTCTCTGCCTACTTGTGATCTCTGTCAAATAAATAAATAAAATCTTTAAAAAAAGAAAAGAGTATTCAGTGCTTCTTAAGATGACCACTATTTATTTCTTCCATTGCTTGTTGCCTCAATTCCTTATGAAAAATAAAACCATATCCACTTTATATCAGTCACTTTACACCAGTATATTCTGTGTATTCAAAATAAATGCATGCCACCTGGGCTGAGTCACACCGTCACTTCACTGAATATTAAGAAAGCAGCTACTTGACCCACCTTGGGCAACCCAAAAAAAGGTCTCTCAGTCTCTCTTAGGTCATATGACTTTTCTCTTTTCTTTTCTTTTTCTTTTTTCTTTCTTTTTTTTTTTTTTTTCTGTATTTTCCATTCGGTTAGCCAGGCTTGATTATATGATGGAGGCAGAGGTCCCAAATGGCATCTCTTGCATTCTATTTGTAAAAGCAAGACAGAGGGCCAGCTGACAAGAAGGTATAAAGGGGTCTGAAGGGGAAGTGGAGAACCGCGGACATTTTTTGTCACCAACTACAGTATGTGTCCAATATTAAAAGGGGGTAACAATACTACTACTAATATTAATTGTGTGCACTGAATAGTTATTATGCACCATATATATATATATACATATATATGTATATATATGATTATGCTTCCTAAACATTTTATGAAGTAAGTTTTATTATTCCCATCTTACTAGTGAGGGAACTGTAGCAAACAAGGCGATGTTTGTGTTACACCAAAAATACTGATGAGAATTTTTTTTATGTTCAAAATTTTAAAACTGCAATTTACTCTGTGCCCTAAAAAGCAATTGTTAAGAGAAAAAAAGAAAATAGAATCACCCTTTAAAATTGGTGCTTCTAGTATGTGAAACAGAAATGCTATCACTTATTTCTGTCACTCAGATAACTCTGTCTTTATGGAAAAATAATTGTCTTTAATAAGCTATTACAGTATTGAAGAGTGAAAATCATATTTAGGGACGCCTGGGTGGCTCAGTTGGTTGGGCGGCTGCCTTCGGCTCGGGTCATGATCCCGGCATCCTGGGATCGAGTCCCACATCAGGCTCCTTGCTCGGCAGGGAGCCTGCTTCTCCCTCTGCCTCTGCCTGCCTCTCTGTCTGCCTGTGCTCGCTCTCTCTCTCTCTCCCTAACAAATAAATAAATAAAATCTTTAAAAAAAAAAAAGAAAATCATATTTAAATGTCCTCCTAGCCACATCATTACTATAATAAATTCCTGTCAGAATTTCCCTATATTCCCTATGTTCCATGGACATTGCCAGAGTTTTTTTGAACAAGGGTGAACAATGGTACCATTTATCAGCACCTGGTTTTTCTGCTTGTTTTTTTGAAAAATACATTCACATCAAATAGATATACATACATGTATTTAAATGGTCTCTCATTTACTGACTCACCTAACTTCAACCAGTTCATGTGCCAAAGATATGAGAGAAAGAAGGAGACGTCATAAACTTACTGAAAGTTGGAGGGGTTTTGTACCAAGATAAGAATGTTGTATACTCATTCTTAACCATAAAATATGGACAATAATAAGATAAGAATTCCCAATTGCATTATTTAGCAAGAACAAGATTCTTACTTTTTTAAAAGGATACCTAGTTTGTCTTATATTCTATTTGGCAAATATGATTAATTTTACAATATGGGTCATGGACATTAATAATTAAGGAGATTAGTTGAAATTATCTTTGATTAGAAGTCAGAAGACTGAGGGTGCCTGGGTGGCTGTCAGTTGAGAGTCCAACTCTTTTTTTTTTTCCCAATGATTTTATTTATTTAATTGTGAGGGAGAGAGAGCCCAAGCAGGGGGAGGGGCAGAAGGAGAGAGAAGCAGGCTCCCCATCCAGCAGGGAGCCTGATGCAGGGCTCAATCCCAGGACCCTGGACTTGTGATTTGAGCCAAAGGCAGATGCTTAACCAGATGAGCCACCTGGGTTCCTGAGCATCCAACTCTTAATTTTGGCTCAGGTCATGATCTCAGGGTCATCAGTTCAAGCCCTCACATCAGGTTCTACGCCCAGTATGGAGCTTAAAATTCTTTCTCCCACTCTCTTAAAAAAAAAAAAATCTGTTCTGAATGTTGCTCTCCATTGTAAGCTACATAACTTTATGCAAGTTAATTTCTGAGAGACTTGGTTTCATTTATAATATTGAAATAATGATGCCTGCCCTGCCTTCCTAACTGGGTTTTGCAAAACTCAAAGCTGATGATGTGGTGATGGTGTTTTGTAAACTGTAAAGCCCTAGAGAGATATCAGGAATGACTGATAATGGTGATGTGCCTCTGATGCACTGACCACAAGTTATGGAAGTTTATAAAGAGTCCTTCAAAATGTGCACTCAATCTGTTTCTAATTTAGACAATGTTCTATCATTTACATGGTAATATGATAGAGAAATAGATCAAAACATTTACAGTATCAGAAGTTAATAAAAAAATAAAGCCCCCATCTGTCTGGGACTGTATGGTAAAATAGAACAGTTCTGAATGACGGTAAGAAAAAAAATCATAAAAATAGCTACCAATTTTCCTATTCTTTTGCAACAATCCCATGTTGAGACGTTATGGCTGATTTTATGATCCTCTAAGCAAGGTAGGAAGGATATCAGCAATTTGATTTGAGAAAAGCAAGGAATACAATGTGTAATAAATCTGGGAGGAGCAAACACCGTTTAAAGTTTCAGAGACCTTTCTTGCTTAGTAGATGGGAATTTAAGTCTTAGCTAAGAAAAAGTAGGCTGTCTTACATGATCATATCACAAGTGGCCATTGCATACTGAGCATTTTTCCTGTATCACTTCTTTACTGTCTTTTTTCTTAACATCAGTGTGGAATATTACTCTTTACTCATAAGAAAACCAGTTTATAAAGGTGATAAATTCTGGCCAATGCCACACAACTATTCAGCAGTGGGCTCAGTCCTCAAACTCAACTCTAGTTATTGCCATAGGGCATGGGAGAGTGAGAAAACATCGAGGCTCCAGTCACATTGTTCATTTGGAAACTTGTTATATATATATATATATATACACACACACATAGAGTTATACTATACATAGCTCAGTGAGAAGAAATCCTTTCTCCCACTTCGAGAAGTTAATTGCTTGTAAACAGAATCAAGAATTTAAAGTGTTGACAGCTGTTTCATAACCTTGCTCACTTTGCACAGAACTGGCAATACAAAGATGTGCTTATGCAGTTAGTAATTTACTGAGTACCTACGCAGTTCCTTCACTACAAACTAGAAGAATAGAAAAATAATGATATGAATTATCAGTTTGGGAAGAATTTACAGCTTCCTTGGCAAGAAGACACACAAAAACAATAACACAAAAATTAATAAAACATTTTAAATAACAATTTTAAATAGGAAGCAATAATTTAAAAATAGTAACAATAGCAAAATTTTTAATTTAATAGAGGTCAAGAAAAAGGGGCACCTGGGTGGCTCAGTCAGTTAAGCATCCAACTCTTGGTTTTAGCTCGGGTCATGATCTCAGGGTCCTGAGATGGAGCCCCAAGGGCTCTGCACTCAGCAGGGCATCTTCTTCCCTCCCTCTCCTCCTTTCTCTGCCCCTCCCCCTTGCTCTCTCTCTCAAATAAATAAAAAAAAATCTTTTTAAAAAAGTGAAGAAAAAGAAAAGACACTTCCTAGGAGAGGTCAGAGAAAAGAGCCAATAGGGAAAAAAAGAGATTCTGAAGGCTGGGATGCTTTACAGCTTTATAGTGAACTCTCATAAAAACGATGGATAATTATTCCAGGTGTAAGGGCTCATATGCACTAGGGAGGCACTGAGTGGTGAAGTAGCCTCACTCTGGAGGAATGGCAAGCAATAAGGCCAGAAAGGTAGTAGAGGTGTTTAAAGGCTATGTTAGAAATTGTGATTGTATTAGTTTACAATGGTAGAGTTTGAATGAAGAGTTGAAAAGTACAGAACTATGCTTTAACAAGATTGACCTATCCATGTACATGAAAAAGGAGAGACTGGATATGAGGAGCCTATGAAAGAAATTCTTGCAAGAAATTGGTCTAATTAAGATCTGTTCCAGAATTGTAAGAAAGGAATAGAAAGAAAAACCTAATACAGAGGATTTGCAGACTCGATGGATGTGGGCTTCAAAAGAATAGAAAGTCTAAATAAATACTAAGTCCAAGGTGTTCAGTCTAAAAACAAGGTTCTTATTTAGGGGGAAAGAAAATGGGATCAGTTAAATTTGAAATAATGTGGAGGCTTCTAAATAGAGAAGTTAAACAGGTGTTAAATGTTTGGATTTGGCTTTCTACAATAGCGATTGCAGCTGATGAACACAGATTTTGAAGTTATGCATGAAGTTGACTTTTGAGGTCTTGGAAGTGGATAATGAGCAAAAGGAAAAGGAAATAAAGAGATAAAGATAGTGCCTGAAACCATTTGAAATGCCTACATTTGGGATGTGAGAAGTAAAAGCAAAGCCAAGGATTCTGCATTTAATGCTTAAAGCAAAAGATTGCATTGAGAAATAAAGACAATTGTTGTGACGTGCAGAAGGGCAATGCAAGATAAAATTAGAGACTGAACTCCATGTTTAAAATTGGTAATCTTGAGAGGACATTTACAGTGAAGCATCAGAGCCAAATTCATATTTTTAGATATTAAAGAGTGATTAGAAAGATTAAAAAAACTTGACATAGAAAAGCCATTCTAAGTAATTTGATCCACTAATTATACATATTTGGAAGGTTTGAACCATTAGGGAAGACTTTCACTTCGATAAAATCAAATGAATACTTCCCAAGACTTTTTTCCCTTTAAACATGTATATACAGCCTAAGATTTCAAGCCCAGCTCAGACAATCAGATTTGAAATAATAAAAATTCTCATTCTTTGAAAAACTAGTGCAAACTCTTAGTCTTTCAAAATAAAAATAAAGGAAAAATACTCAAACCAAAAATGTTTCCAAAATTGACCTTTTAAGATGGTATAACACAGGGAAAGAACAAAGCAAAACACCAGCTAAAATAGAAATAATGTGGAAAGGAGCTTGCCTGGTAGGGGAGGATGTCATAGGAAATCCAGCCTAGGTATGGTAGGATTTATTGCAGGAGATGATAGGTTATAACTTAGAGTTTATTATGTAACATAAGAATGGCATTTATCGGGGCGCCTGGGTGGCTCAGTGGGTTAAAGCCTCTGCCTTCAGCTCGGGTCATGATCCCAGGGTCCTGGGATCGAGCCCCAAGTCGGGCTCTCTGCTCTGCAGGGAGCCTGCTTCCCCTCCCCTCTCTCTGCCTGCCTCTCTGCCTGCCTGTGATCTCTCTGTCACAGAGAGACACTGTCTGTCAAATAAATAAATAAAATCTTTAAAAAAAAAAAAAAAAGAATGGCATTTATCTAAAAAAGTTTTAAAGAAATTCCTTCTTGCTTATTTGAAGTGCAAAGGCCAGTAGAAATTACAGAAAATGGGGGAAATTGCAGGCAGCTGCCATCTGTAGTCTTTAGCAGACATTGTTGACCCTCTATTAAGGAGTACCCAAATGTGAACAAAGAAAAGCAGCAAGCCAGTATTTCTTTTTAAAAGGTTAAAAACATCTGAGAGTTTTTGAGCACCATGGCTTAAACCTCTAAAATAGGCTTTCACAGTATCCAAGAAATTCACAGCATAAAGCGGTTAAGTGTGGCATCTATGGGGAGGAAAAAAAAATCACTGGACTCCAAAGTGGCATTTCCCCTACAGTCCAAAGATTAGAACCTAGTGTTTACCTGTTACAAGGTTCACACCCCACCCAGGTGTGACTCCTTATCTGTTTGTGCTTCCTAATAACGCAGAATCACACCACCAATTAAAACATACACAAAACTTTGTAAGTAGTACATTTCTCTGATGGTTAAATATATATATAAATTTTAAAAAAGATTCCCTTTCGTAAATGAGCATTCACTTCTTTATCAGTTGAGTAACATCTCTTTGGCTGTGTTATTAGCAAGTGACAGAAAATCTAAAGTAAACTGAGTTAAATATAAAGAAATAGATTCAATGGTAATTTAAAAAATCCATATATATATATATATATTTAATTTCAGATGAGATTTTTCCCCCTCGGGGACTCAAATGGAATGACAAAAGGCCTATTCTTCTCCATCTCTCTGCTCTGCCTCCCATGGTAATAACTTTATCCTGAAGCTTCAAAAGTGGTTCTTTTGGCAGTTTATGTCCTCCCCTTAAAATAGATAATATGCCTCTGCAAATCTTGACTTTACTTCCTGATACTGAGCCCCACAGGGTGACAAAAAAAGCCATTTTCCTCCACCAGCCTTAGCAAATGTTCTCTCCCTCCCATAAAGAATGACTGGATTATTCTTTAATCATTGTGGCTAAACATTGGAATAAGCCAATGATTTAACCAAGCCCTACTCTTGGAATAGAGAATTGAGTGAAGAATTGTAGAGTCAATCTCTCCACCACCACTTATAGAGAAAATAAAAGGAATGATTCCCTGGAAGAATATGGAAGAATATTGTAGTGCTCTTTTACTCTTCTCTCCTCCAGATAAAAATAAAAACAAAAAAAAAAGGAGGTGTGAGATAATGCTGAGTCACAAAAACACCAGGTGTTCATTAAAATCTCTCCTAGACTCATTAGTTGAGGGAAGATCTAAATAGGACAGATTATCCCTGACCAGAGACTTAATATTATACAAAGTCGAGATCAGAGCAAATTGTAGGCTCATTTAATTGACCAATCAAACATAAATACTAAATCAGAAGAAAAGGAGACAATTTGGAAAACAGAGAACTATTTCGTTGGTATTCACCTGAAGAGAAAAGTCCTATCAGCCATGATAAGGCCCTAGTATGTTTATCTCTAGGCAGATGTATTTTTTTCTAATTCGATATACTTCTTAGCACATCTCCATCAGTATATTTATATCTCTGTACAATTTTCAAATTCTTTTGAATCTTCATTTTCCAAAATAGTCATTCTTAAGAGAAAAAAAGAAAATTTTTCTTTCAGTGTAGGTTATTAAATTAGTTCCCTCGAATAAGTCAATCTTATGGTTTTAGCTGCCTCTCAGATTTTTGAGATCTGTATGGCTGAGAGGCCAAACTCTTATGGAACTCAGATGAAAAAGAAAACATGAGGTCTTCTCTGACTTAATCTGTATACAGCACGCCCACAAGAAGTTTTCCACCTCTACAACAAGAAATATGATGAGAATTTCAGAAAACATAAGAGCTTACATTTCTAAGCCAAATTTTTTTACCCACTTGTGAATTCAGCAAATACTAATGAAGAGGAAGAAAGGATATTTGATAAGGAAAAGTAACACCACTCCAAAGTAAAGAAATCTATAAATATTGATTTTAATTTTAACTATTGCTGGAAGAAGATAGGGAAAGGAGGAAACATCTTTTTACTATTATGATAACATGAGCAGAACATTTTACTTCGAAAACCTGGTAATGTAAATATTGATTCTCATTAAATCCTGGTTCTAGATTTCACAGAGGATTACAGACATGTTTTATTCCTTCAATGGTTGAAAAAATTATTTATAATTCTAATACCTATGGCCTTCCTTTGACAATGATATAATAATAAAGAGTACTGATACATGTATAAAATTTAACCACGATATATATGATAAATCATGAGAGAGAGAATAATGGTTAATGGTAAAAATGGAAGACTGATGATATTCCAAGGTAATTTTTTTAAGATTTAGAGAAATATTAATAATTTTAGGTCTATTGCTTGCAGCCTAGATAGTATTTAATATAGCACCAATAAAAGGCAAGAGAGGGTTGGCTATATTTTAATGAAGCTTTTGTAGGAAAGACCTTGACCAAAAAAGAAAAAAAAAAAAAATTTCTTCTATAATGACAAAAAAAGAAAGGATTGTATATATTTGCCAAAATCACCATGTTCTAGTAACAGTGATTTCATTTTTTGTTTTGTTTATACAAGTTGTTTATTAGCCATAATTGCCATTGTTTTTAACTGCCTACTCCATATATTGCCAGGATGTGATTCACTTTTAAATTAATTTTAACATCATTACCAAGTCATGTTCTTATTTTCCCCGTGCTTTATAAATAATGATATCATATAGACTCTCACATACATTCTATTTTCACATTGATCTGTATAAACACATAGAAATCAACATGTTTTAATTTTTAAAAGTCTACTTAAAAGTAAATGTTCTCATCATCATATTTTTCTTTTATAATAAAACTTCATGGGGCGCCTGGGTGACTCAGTGGATTAAAGCCTCTGCCTTTGGCTCAGGTCATGATCCCAGGGTCCTGGGGTCAAGCCCCGAATCGGGCTCTCTGCTTGGCAGGGAGCCTGCCTCTCCCTCTCTCTGTGCCTGCCTCTCTACCTACTTGTGATTTCTGTCTGTCAAATAAATAAATAAAATCTTTAAAAAAAAAAGAGAAAAAACTTGATTACAGCAAAGTATAGAATGTCCTGTTTGGTCTGAAGATGTAATAGAAAGTAAGCCATAGAATAAAATTTGGATTATAATACAAATTTTATGTATCTTTGATCTATCATCTCTCTGTCATCTATCTAGTTATCTATCCAGGGAAGGAGAGAGATTGAGAGGTTTTATATTCATTATTATAAGGCCTGATGGACATTTTCAATATAACTAAATGTAAACATATAATGAGCAATAATGGGCACACATAAATCACAAGTCCTATTAGATTTTTGAAATGTTGAATATTGCATCACCAGATCTCTCCAGATTTCTCCAACTTGTATCCTCTAGTGAAAAAATTTGCATTTCCCTAATGAGTAATGTTAAACATCCTTTTACCTGTGCATGTTTTATGAGACAAATGTCTGTTTAGCTTCTTTGCCGATTTTTTTTTTAATTGGGTTGTTTTTTTATAAAGATTATATAAGTTCTTCATATGTTCTGGTTACCAGTGCATTATCAGATATATAATATATAGGGGCATCTGGGTGGCTCAGTCAGTTAACCATCCACCTTTGGCTCAGGTCATGATCCCAGGGTCCTGCTTCTCCCTCTCCTTTTGTCCTTCCCAACTTGTGTGCTCTTTCTCTCCCTCTCTTCTCTCTCTCAAATAAATAAATAAAATCTTAACATATGTATATATATGATTTATAAACATTGTCTCCCATTTTATCTGTTTTTTTCATTTTCTTGATGGTATCATCTGTAGCACTAAGTTCTTAATTTTTATGTAATCCAATTTATTTATTATTTTCTTTTGTCACTCTGCTTTTGTTGTCTTATCTCAGAAACCACCATCTAATGCAAGTTAATGAAGAGTTACTCCTAAATTTTCTTCAAAGAGTTTTTTTTTTGTTTGAACTCTTACATTTTGGCCTATGATTGATTTTAGTTCATTTTTGAGTATTCTGTAAGAAAACAGGTCCAACTTCATTCTTTTCTGTATGGATATTCAGCTGTCCCAGCATCATTTTTTGTAAAGACTTATCTTCCCCCTCCCTTGTTGAAAACAAATTGATCATAAATGTAAGTTTATGGCTGGACTCTCAGTTACATTCTATTTATTTATAAGTCTATCCTTATCAATTCATCTTGATTACTGCAACTATGTTTAGAAACCTAATGTGAGTCCTCCAAATTTGTTCTTTTTCAAAATTGTTTTGGTTCTTCTGGGTACCTTGCATTTCAATATGAATTTTAGGATCTTGTCAGTTTCTTCAGAAAAGCTGGTATTGAGGTAGAGATTATGTTCAATCAACAGATCTGTTTTGGCAGTATATCCAGGTTAATAATATTATATCTTCCAACCCATAAACTTGGGATGCCTTTCCATTTATTTAGGTTTTGTTTTTTCTTGCTACAATATTGTATAATTTTCAATTGTATAAGTATTGTACTTCATTGTTTATTATTAAGAATTTTATACTTTGGGGGCACCTGGGTGGTTCAGTCAGTTAAATGGCTGCCTTCTGCTCAGATCATGATCCCAGGGACCTGGCACTGAGCCCCGCATCAGGCTCCCTACTGGACAGGAAGCCTTCTTCTCTCTCTCCCCCCAGCTTATGTTCTCCCTTTCTTGTGCTCTCTCTCTCAAATAAATAAATAAAATCTTTAAAAATAAAAAAAAGAACTTTATACTTTTTTATGTTGATGTGAGTGAAATTATATTCTTAATCTTAATCTTAATCAATTCAGATTGCTATTGCTAGTCTATAGGAATACAATTGATTTTTGCATGTTGATCATGTATCCTGCAAATTTGCTAAACTCATTTATCAATTCTAGCAGTTTTTAGTGGATTCGCTTTTCTATAGACAAGATCATGTCATCTGCAAACACAGGTGCTTTTAACTTTCTCTTTTCCAATATGGGTGATCTTTTTTTTTTTTTTTTCCTTACTGCCTAACTCACCTGGCTAATACAATGCTAAACAGAAATGGTGAGAGAATGCATCCTATCTTGATCCTTAACTTTGGGGAAAAGCATTCAATCTTTTATCACTTATATTTATCTTAGCTGTGCATTCTTTCTAGATGTCTTTAATCAGATTGAAGAAGTTTCCTCCTATTCCTAGTTTGTTGAGTGTGTATTACCATGAAAGAGTGTTAGATTTTGTCAAATGTCTTTTCTGTATCTACAGAAGTGATCATGTGGTTTTTGCCCTGCATTCTATTAATATGGTATAATACAGTGATTGATTTCCATGTACTAAACTAAGCCTATATTTGTTCTTCTCCCTAGTTCTCTCCAATACAGAAAATGTGATATGGAAGTCGGCAACTGTTATTTTTGAATTGTCTCTTTTATCCTTCAATTTTATTAGTTTGTTCCATGTATTTGGAGGTTCTGTTTTTATTTGTGTATGTGTTTATAATCGTTGTATATTCCACCTTCCTGTGGATTTAACCTTTATCATTGTGAAATACCACTCTTTCTCTAATAACATCTTTTGTTTTAAAATTTATTTTGTCTGACATAGCCACTGCAGTTCCCTTATAGTTGCTGTTTGCATGGTGTATCTTTCTCTATTCTTCTATTTTCAACTGATCTGTATCTTTGAATCTAAAGTATATTTCTTGTAGACAGCGTATATTTGGATCCTGTTTTTTTTCATCCAATCTCTAATCTCTGCCTTTGCGTTGGGTCATTTAATTCACTTACATTTTTTACTTTCTTTCTTTCTTTTTTTTTTAATAAGACTTTATTTTTTAGTTTTAGGTCTCAACAAAATTGAGGGGAAGATATAGGGCTGTAGGGTGCTCCAACTACACCCTGCACCCACACATGCACAACCTCCCTTTTGATCAGCATTCCCCACCAGAGTGGTACACTTGCTATAACTGATGAACCTACACTGACATGTCGTAATTACCCAAAATACACAGTTTACATTAGGGTTCACTCTGTATTATATATTCTATGGGTTTGGACAAATGTGTCCAATGACATGTATCCATCATTATGGCATTATACAGAGTATTTTTACTGCCCTAAAAATCCTCTGTGCTCTACCTATTCCTCTCTTCCCCCACTCTACCCACCCTTGACAACCACTGATTTTTCTGTCTCCATAGTTTTGTCTTTTCTGGAATGTCATACCATTGGAATCATATATTATATAGCCTTTTCAGATTGGCTTTTTTTCACCAAGTAACATCTATCTAAGATTTTCCCGTGCCTTTTCATGGTTTGGTAGTTTTCATGGTTTAAGTGCTTTTCTCCTTTATTTTTAGTGCTGAATAATATTCCACTGTATGGACATACCACCATTTATCTGTCCATTCACCTACCGAGGGATATCTTGGTTGCTTCCAAGTTTGTGCAATTAGGAACAAAGCTGCTATAATTATCCATTTTCAGGTTTTTGGAGACAAGTTTTCAACACCTTTGGATAAATACCAAGGAACACCACTGTTAATTGTATGAATATGTTTAGTTTTGTTAGGAACTAACAAATGGCCTTCTAAAGTGACTGCATCATTCTGCATTTCCACCAACAGTTATGAGAGATTTTGCTTCCCGTCATGGCTAGTATTTGGTGTTGTCAGTGTTTTAGATATGACCATTCTAATAAGCATGGAGTGGCATCTCATAGTTTTATTTGCCTTTCCCTGATCACATATGTTGTGGAGCATCTTTTCATATCCTTATTTGCCATCCGTAGATCTTCTTTGGTGAGGTGTCTGTTTTTTAAGTCTCTGCCCATTTTTTTAATCAGGTTTTTTTTCTTACAGTTTTAAGTTTCTTACAGTTTTAAGTGGTCTTTATAAATTTGGATAATAGTTCTTTATCAGATATGTCTTTGGCAAATATTTTTATATTTTTTAATATTTTTATTCAATTCTGTGATAAGTCCTTACATTCTCTTGATATTGTCTTCGTGTTGAGCAGGAAATTTTAATTTTTATGAGCTTAGCTCATCAATTATCTCTTTCACAGATTGTGCTTTGGTCGTATACCTAGATGGCCATAGCCAAGGTCATCTGTTTTTTCCTATGTTGTTTTCTAGCACTTTTATAGTTTTTTTGTTTTACATTTAGGTTTCTGATCCATTTTGACTAATTTTTATAAAGGGTGTAAGGTTTGTATCTAGCTTCATTTTTTTGCATGAGGATCTCTAGTTGTTTCAGCATAATCTATTCACAATGAATATTTTGATTTTTGTTCTCTAAATGCCCCATGTCTTTCTGTCTTTCTTGTTCCTCTGTTCATCATTTACTGCTTTTTTTGTACTAAGTAGCTATTTTCTATAGTAACATTTGTACTCCTTTAGGATTTTTATATATATATATATATATATATATACACACACATATATATGTAAACATATATGTATATATATATTTTAAGATTTTATTTATTTGTCAAAGAGAGAGACAGCTCATAAGCAAGGGGAGTGGCAAGCAGAGGGAAAAGCAGACACCCTGCTGAGCAAGGAACCCAATGTGGGACTCTATTCCAGGACCCTGGGATCATGACCTGAGCAGAAGGCAGATGCTTAACCGATTGAGCCACTGAGCCAGATGTCCCAAGGATTTTTCTTTTTTTAAATTTCTTTAGCACTTTTTTAATAAAGATCTTATTTATTTTTTTGTCAGAGAGAGAGAGGACACAAGCAGGGGTAGTGGCAGACAGAGGGAGAGGGAGAAGTAGGCTCCACTGCTGAACAGGCAACCCAGTGCGGGGCTAGATCGCAGAAGCCAAAGGCAGGTGCTTAACAGTTGAGCCACCCAGCTGCCCTGGATTTTTAAACTAAATATGGTTTAACTATTTTCTTTAAAATAGGGCTTCAATACACATGTTAACCTACAAAACCTATGTCAGATTTAAACTAAGTTAATTCTAGTGAAATAAAGAGACTTTACTCCCATATAACTCCATCCCCTACTCCTTTTACTGTGTTATTATTATTATACATATGAGGTCTGTATATGTTACAAACTGGTAATACATTGTTATAATTATTACTTTATATAATCTTATGTCTTAATGACTGAAAGAAAGAAGGAGAACAGGTACCTATTTACAGTTTATTATATAACCTTTTTATTTATCATTTTGTGATTTTCTTCACTTCTTTTTGTGGATTTGAGTTACCAGTTGGTGTCATTTTCTAGCTGCAATATAACTTTGCTTCCACTTGCCTCCTTTGTACTGGGATTGTCAAATATGTAGCATTTCTATAAATCTAAAATGCAATTATAGACATATGTTTTATAAAATTTTCCATTAAGTCAGGTAAGAGGGGGAAAAAAGGAAACGTGCAGTTACATGTTTGTTTTTTTTTTTACAACTACCTACATAATTGCCTTTATTGCCACTCTTTTTTGCATTTGTGAATTAGATTTAATTATTTGCATTCAGCCTGAAGAACTAAGTTCCTTTAGTACTTCTCCTGTGGAAGATCTGCTAGGAACAAATTCAGCTTTTGTTATCTGAGAGTGTTTTGTTTCACCTTCATTTTTTTTTTTTAAGATTTTATTTATTTATTTGACAGACAAAGATCACAAGCAGGCAGAGAGAGAGGAGGAAGCAGGCTCCCCGCTGAGCAGTGAGCCCGAAAAAGGGCTTGATCCCAGGACCCTGAGATCATGACCTGAGCCGAAGGCAGAGGCTTTAACCCACTGAGCCACCCAGGCGCCCCTCACCTTCATTTTTGAAAGATAGTTTTGTTATTTATAAAATTCTGTGTTGGCACTTATTTACTTAGCATTTCTAATATATGCCATCCCTCTGAGTTCTCTCTGCTATGGTTTTTGATGAGAACACAACTATTAACTTATTGGGATTTTGCTGTACTTGGCAAAACTTTTTCTTTTGCCAATTTCAAAATTCTCTTTGTCTTTCAACATTTTGCATATGATTAGTACTAGTATGGATATCTTTGCATTTATTCGATTTGAAATTGTTAGATGTGTAGATTAATGTTTTCCATCAAATTTCAGAAGTTCTCAGCCTCTCTTTATTTCATTATTTCATTCATTATTTCTTCCCCTTTCTCCTTCCTCCTTCTAATAGTCCCATTATGCATATGTTGGTGTCCTTAATGGTATTAACATTTCTCTGAGTTGCTCACTTTTCTTCATCTTTTTTTTCTCTTTGCATTCAAATTCCACAATCTCTAATGATTTGTCTTCAAATTTGCCAATTTTTTTCCCTGTCAGCTCAAATCTATTGTTGAATCCCTCTAGTGAATTTTTATTTTGGTTATTTTAATTTTCTACTCTAGAATTTCCATTTGGCTTTAAAAAATGTCTGTCTCTTTACCGCTATTTTCTGTATGATGAAACATTGTTCTCGCATCTTCCTTTAATTATTTATGCATGGTTTCCTTTTGTTCTTTGCATATCCCTATCGCAGCTGCTTGGAGGTCTTTGTCTGCTAAGTTCCATATCTAGGCCCTTTCAAAAACAGTTCAGTTGCCTTCTTTCTTTTTTTTTTCCCCTTATGTATGGGTCACCCTTTCCTATATTTTGCATATCTCGTAACTTTTGACTAAAAATTAGAAACTTAGGTAGTATACTATAGGAATTTCTGGAGACTGATATCTCTGTTTGCTTAGCCATTTATTTATTTGTTTAGTGCACTGACAGATCTGACTCTGTGACATCTATTTCACCTCGGTGTGTAGCCTCTGGTGATCCTGTCAGATATTCTTTCTTGTTATTATCTTTTAGCCTGTCTACCTCCACATTGCCTCTGGGACTTCATAGACCACTTATTGTTCAAAGGTTGTAGTTAAGTCTTGTTTAGCCAGTCAGATTTTTTTACAGTCTATCATTGCATGTACAAGTAGCTTAAAAGCTGTTATCGCAGCTCAAAGAATTTATGTTTTTACCCCATGCTCAACCAGGGACTAGTGGCTTCTATTTTGCCTCTCCGGTAATTTCTAAAAAGGCAGTCTTGAGCATGCATAGTCTGGCACACTGCCAAAAATGCATTTGATTTTATTTTTAAGACTGGTTTCTTAGGAATTGCATAGTTTATTATTCAATGAATGGTTGGTGAGAGCTTGTGCCTATGGTCCTAGTGCCAGTGAGCCTCTTCCTCTTTGTTGCTTGATCTGCATGTTGCTTAAGGAACACTGTCAAGTTTATCCCACTCCCTGCTCTGATTGGTCCAGAGTGAATGAAGTCAGCATCTTATATTCAGTACTTCTTACCTGCAGAGCTGAATGTGATACCAGAAAATCCTTCTTCAGTATCTCTTTTTTTGATTCTTTTAAACTTCTGATACCTGTGTCATTTTGCTTATTTCAGCGTATATCATAGTTATGAAAGCCCTTTTAATTACTTTACACCAAAATCTCTGTTGTTTTCAACAATGCCATTAGGCATAGAATTCTCCACATTCTATTCTGCATAAAATTGTTTCCTCAGGGAGAGCTATGGAGCCCTTTATCTTTAAGACTTGTCTCTCCCCCAGGGAAGTACTTTGTGACACTGCACTAGAGCTGGGGGTAGAGATAATGACCTGATTCTCATGGAATAACACTCTTTGACAAGAGAGTGCTCACTGGGTACATGGCATGGTGGTCCCTAGTTTTCCTGGTTTGCCTTCCCCACAGTGAAATCTCTGTCCTATGAATGAGCCGAACAGGAATATTGCAGCCCTTCTTTGTGATCAGCCTGACATGCACATGCAGTTTCTATTTTACTTATTTACTTATTTTTAAGATTTCATTTATTTATTTGACGCAGAGAGACAGAGCACAAGCAGGGGGAACAGCAGAAGGAGAGGAAGAAGAAAGCTCCCCTCTAAGCGGGAAGCTTGATGCAGTACTCTATACAGGGCTGGACACAGGAGTTGATCCTAGGACCCCAAGATCATGACCTGAGCTGAAGGCAATGGCTTAACTGACTGGGCCACCCAGGCGCCCCTAGAGTTTTGGGTTTTTTTTTTTTTATGAATGAGGCTTGCTGAGGAGGAGAGGCCTGAGCTCTCTGCTGTTCTTGCCTGGAATAAAGCTCCTCCAACAAGAGACTGAGGAAGACGTGAAAACCTGACAGCCTGCTCCTCACAAGTTGGAAATGTAGCCCTAAACTGATGCCATGAGGGAGAGGGAGCCTCCATCTCCTTCACTGTGCTTACCAGAGTAAGAGCTCCCAGAACATTTTTCAAAGAAGCAGCTCAGAGGAAGAGAAAGGACAGGAGTGAGTTATGGTTCAAATACCTCAGATTCTAACTGTTCTTACTGAGATTTAGTAGATTTTCTTGAATGAATGTTTCTCCATTTTCTGTATGCCCTTAGGGCAGTTTCCAGATTCCTTAGATGATTGTTTTAATATTTTTTTTCCAGGAAAATGGTTGTTTCTTTTGGAAAGAGAATCTTACATGCTACTCACTCCTCAACTGGACAGGACTCACGAAGCACTCAACTTTCAAAGTCAAGAACATAAATATTCCAGTAAAAATATTTAAAAAATACATTGGTAAGCTTCATTGGAATAATAACTTGTCATAGGTCATAAACCAGAGTTTGTTCTAGCTGTCTTGGCAGAGTTGTGCCCTGTTTTTGAGTAGCATAGGGAATGCTTCTAAAGGGTGGTTTGGTCACTGAGAGTCAGAGGGAAAGGGAACCGTGTGAACTTCATTATTCCTAATATCGCTGCTCTGTTCAGCACAGTGTTATTAGAGGCCTGGGAGCAATCTTACATTCCATTTCATCCTTAAGAGAGGGTGCCATCTAGACTTGGTGAGACTAGACATAGACTGCCACATGACAGGCTCTACGGTATGTAAAAACACTAGAGCACTCTGAAAAAGCCCTGCCCATTCTCTGCGCACTTTGAAAAACTGGTAACCCGATGTCACCCAGTCTGGAAAATTGACTTCTATTACAGTGATATCAGGAATCAAACTATTCAGATGATGGTCTTTGACTGAGTACTGGTTGGAACAAACAATGGATATCGTGTACATTTAGTGGTGGGATTTCTGTGGGAAACAGAGGCCGCCATGAGTTCTGATCCACTCACCTCCCTGAGATTTGTCTCATTTCTTTGCAACAGGTCAGGCTTAAACTGAGATTACCAATTCTATAGATTATCAGTGCTCATCATGATAAGTGCACTCTTTAATCCCCACAACCTATTCCACCCATCCCCCAACCCTCCTCCCCTTTGGTAACCATAAGTTTTTTTCTCTACAGTTAAGAATCTGTTTCTTGGTTTCTCTATCTTTTTCCTTTGCTTATTTGTTCTGTTGCTTAAATTCCACATATGCGTGAAATCATATGGTATTAGTGTTTCTATGACTGGCTTATCTCACTTCTCATTATACTGTCTAGCTCCATCCATGTTGTTGCAAATGGCAAGAATTCATCCTTTTTATCGTACACCTGAAAACAATATAACATTGTATGTTAACCATAATGGAACTAAAATAAGAAACCTAATTAAAAATTTTAAAATGAGATTATCTCCCAGATCCATGAAACATTAAAACCAAAAATAACTGGGTTGGAGATAGTAGGCAGAATAATGTTCTCCAAAAGATGAAGATGTTTTAATCCCCCAATTTTGGATATGGTATGGTACTGGCAAAGAAAAATTGAGGTTGCAGATTGATTAATATTATTGCAGAAAATCTGAAGTGCCCAAGGAAACTCAAGCGGCACACGGAAATCTGGGAGAACACAGCTTTACTTTCACCAGCGGGCTCAGAGGGCTCTTTTCCCAAAGGCTGAGCACCCGGCAGGGTTAGGGGTGAGTTTTTACGGTTATGGGTTATGGGGGATGGTAACGACGACGTTTTTGTGGTCTCTCAGGGCCTATTGGCCCCCTTTATGCGGAAGTATAATCTATAAGGAGGCTTCTCAGGAGAGTGCTAAATCATCCCAGGGGACTCGTTTTCTTTTCTTAACCAAATGGGATGTCCATTTGGTCTTTTCTTCTGCCACAGCAGGAGCAATGGAGAGCAGTGGATGGGAAGGGGTGGGGCCCGGGGGGTCTCTATCCACCTCATGCCCCCCCCTCTTAATGATTGGCAGGGGTACCCCAGAGATCATCATTATCTAGATTTAAGGGACTCTATCCTCAGAGGGTGAGGATACGGGTTGTTGTGTGTTGAGAGAGACAGTACTTCTGATGAAACGGACAAGGCTGTTGATGAGACATGGACCGAGGGTAACTAGGAGGAGTATGGACAATAAAAGGCCTGCTAGGGGTAATAGCCACGATTTCCATGATTGTGGGTTGAAACCCCAAGATGTGAGTTATTCTCGATGATGCTGGAGGCATTCCCGGAGCTCTCGAACCTTGGAATGATGATCCCGGACTGGTTGATATAGTAGCAGCATTCTTCCTGTAGAAAGAGACAGGTTCCTTCCTTTTCAGCAGAGAGGAGATCTAGGGCTCGCCCATTCTGGAGGGCTATTGCCACCAGACTGGAGAGTTATGTTTGGAGGGATGTTAATGAATCTGCGATACGTTCCATGTCAACGTTGAGTTCCTGTGAAAGCTTGAAGTAAAAGTTAAGGGAAGTCCGGAGGACCGATGTTCCAATAGCTACGCCAGCAAAGATTCCGCCCCCCAGGAGGAATGGTAAGACTACTGCCTGTTGACTTTGGTGGTGAAGAGAGACCAGGGACTGGCAGTGGAAGTCTGAATATAGTGAGGCGGGTTGGGGGAGGGGGGGGAACAGGACAAAAACACAAGTATGGAACCAGAAAGGGCATTACTTTCATCGCAGCACCTAAAGAGAAGGTTCTTTTCACAGGAAAGGGCGGGAGCCGGGCGGCGGCGGGGAGCGGTGCACCAGTAAGGTAAAGGAGCTGTGAAGTTCTGGCAGCCTGGGTCTGGGGCCTCGGTGCAGCTGGGAGGCGTGGGGGGGGGGGGGGGGAGAAAGCAGGTTAGATCATCAGGTGGAAGCAGCAGGACTGAGTTTTGTATGGGGCCAAAACTCATAGGGCTTGTATTACTGGGCAACAGCCAGTTAGGAGGGACCGGGATACCAAAGAAAGCCGATTGAGCCAAAGGGAGATAGACCCAGCAGGTGGAACCAGGAGGGGAATGGATCAATTTGAGCCATAAGTGGTAGGAGGTGCTTAAGAGCTGACCAGTATAGTTTTGAATGGTTGGCCCTGGGGGAGTGGGGTTTATAGAAGAGAACCTGGGCCACGGAGGGTGCCTGTCCTGGCAGAGAGTGAATGTTGTTCCGGGGTCCCTCCCAGAAACATACAAGTGCTGTCCCCAGCATCGTGGCTGGTCCCAGTAGGAGCCTCCGCAGTTCTGTGGGATAACTGTGAATGTTTGGCTGGCCTGGGACATGTAAACCTGAAGGTTGCCTGATGTCACCCATGGGGCTATGGTCTCACAACCCCATCGGTCACAAAAGTTTTCTCCACATTCCTCTAACCCCTGGTCTGGACAGAGTTATATCTGGTGTCCCTGCTCTTTACATAGCCTTCCTTTATGCACGTGTTCTTTGTATGGAGCCAGGAGTCAACACAGGGATATCTGGAAGGTGGGACACTCGCCAGTGGACTGGTTACAAAGGACTTTGTCCTGGGCTCCCAAAATCTGGGTTAATTTCCAGTCACATGTTGTTGGGTTAGTGGGGTCCCTAGCAGGAAGAGACAGAGGAAACTTAGTAGTCATAACGTGAGGCTCCAGCTGGGTTGAGAAAGAAGAGGATGTATTTTAGGGTTTAGGGGCCCTTCTTTAGAGTGATCTTCAGAGAGTTTGATCGTGACGGATGTGGGATCCAGGTAGCTTGGTCCGGGTTTGCCTTTTTCACTTGCAAACGGTGGATCAATGCCGTGATGTTGGTAACCTTGAGGGCAGTGGGAGTTATGAGAATTACTGTATGTGGGCAGTCCAGATTGGATGAAGGAGTTCATGTTTCCAATCTCTTACCCAGACCTCATCTCCAGGGTGGAAGGAATGGACAGGGGTTCCTAGGGATATAGGGGCCCTCTCTAATATATGGATGTGTAATTCTGTGAGGATTTTTCCTAGAAATAACAGTTGGTCCTAGAGGTATGTGTCTCCTAAGACATTAAGGTTGCTCGGAAAAGAAGACAACAGTGGGGGTGGCCTACCATAGACTATTTCAAATGGGGAGAATCCATTTTTCTGAGGGGTACAGTGGGAGTGCTTTGGCTTCTAGGACCTCTGTAGCCGTGGTGACGGTGTAGCCTATTTTTCTTAGGCCACTGCTTAGGAAACTGCTACTATCAGTGTATAAGGTAAGGTCAGTGCTCATCGGAGGGGGATCCTGGAGGTCCGGCCGGGTGACATAGACTTCAGTTATAATTTCCAGATGGTTATGTTCTGGTTCCCTTTCTGCTGTCAGGAGGTATGTGGCCAGGTTGAGGGCCTGCAGTCTGTAGGTTTTTGAGAGGATTTTCTAGAAGTACCCCTTGATATTGAGTGAGCCTGGCATTTGATATTCATTTTGACCCTGAGTGTTCAGAAGAGTGATCACTGAGTGGGGAACTTTTACTGTGAGCTGTTGTCCTAGAGTGAGTTTGTCAGCCTCCTTGATGAGAAGTGTGGCAGCTGCCAAGGCCGGTAGGTAAGGGGACCATCCAGAGGCGACAGGGTCTAATTTCTTTGACAGATATGCAATGGGATTTTCCCAAGGGCCTATTGGTTGGGTTAGAAGTCCTAAGGCAATTTTATTTTTTTCATGTACATACAGGCAGAAGGGTTTCCTGGTATTGGGTAGCCTAGGGCTGGGGCCCTTCCAAGTAAGTCCTTGAGTTCCTTGAAAGCCTTCTCTCATCTCTCTTCCCATTGTAGAGGCTGATTATCCAGTCTCATTAGTGAATTGTACAGGGGCCTGGCTATGACTGAGAACCCTGGTATCCACAATCCTGCAGCCCCCAGGAACTCAAGCACAGCTCATTTTGTGGTAGGCCACGGGAGGTTAGTTATCACGGCTTCTTGTTCTGTGCTGACGGCCCATCTTCCTTGAGTTATCATGTAAGCATTTGACCTCTTGTCTACATAACTGAGCCTTTTTCCAAGGTGCTCGATATCCTCTTTTTGCTAAGTGAGGTAGGAGGTCGAGCGTTGCTTGGTGGCAGGTTTCCTTAGTTGGGCTGGCAACGAGAAGGTGGTCAACATACTGGAGTACCGTGCAGCCAGTTCCTTGGGGAAGTCAGCCAAGTCAGAGGCCAGGGCTTCGCAAAATATTGTCGGTGAGTTTTTAAACCCCTGCGGAACTCTGGTCCAGGTGAGTTGCATCTGGTGTCCCGAGCTGACATCAGTCCATTCAAAGGCAAAGAAAGGTTGACTTACAGGTGCTAGGTGAATAAAGAAAAAGGCATCCTTTAGATCGAGGCAGGTAAACCAGGCAGTGTCCGGTGGGATCTGGCTTAAGAGGGTATAGGGGTTTGGCACCACCGGGTGTAGAGTCTGAGCAACTCAGTTTGCAGCATGCAAGTCACTCTTGGGCTTTTTGACTGGGAGCAGTGGAGTATTCCAGGGAGATTGGCATTTGACTAGAATGCCTGCTTCTTTTAGTCGCTCTAGGTGGGCCTGTATGCCTATTTGGGCTTCCCATGAGATTGGATACTGCCTTTGCCATTGCGGCTATGTTCCAGTCTTTGTTCTATAATGACTGAAGCTCACCAGGTGGCAAGTCCAGGAGGGTTATCTTCTGCCCATACATCGGAGATTGCAGGCCGGTAGGCCTCGGGGTTTGTCTCAGGGTGTTCTTGTTCAAACAGCCTCCATTCTTCATCCCGAAGTGTGTTGAGGGACAAGATGAGTTGAGGTCTGGCAGGGTTTAGACTCATGGTGGCCTGTCTAGAAGATTCGAAGGAGATTTGTGCTCCTAATTTTGAAAGCATATCTCTTCCCAGTAAGGGAGTGGGCAGTCTGGAACATATAGAAATTCATGGGACACAGTGTGTCCACCTAGCTTACCAGTTCAGGATTGGCAAAGGGTTGGCTTGTGGCTCGATCCCCTGTGGCACCCATGATGGCTACGATTCATCCTGTAAGGGGTGTAGCTACTACCGAATGTTCTGTCCCAGTGCCCACCATGAAAGTGATCTTTTCGCCCCCCCACATTTACATCAACCATGGCTCCTGGGGGCCTAATGTTAATGAGCCCGGTCCCCATCAGTCTATGTTCCCTAGTCCAATAAAGTCTGGATTCTTGTCTGCCTGGGTCTCAGGTCAGGCGAAGGATTTGAATGGTTTTGGCCTTCGATTTGGGCATTCATTCTTCCAGGGCCCCATATTCTTGCAGTATGCGCATTGGTCCTTTTTGAGGGTTCTGCATTGTTGAGGCTGTCCTTTTAACTGTTCTGGCAGTTCTCATAGTTGAGAGTTTTGTTGAAGGGCTGCGGCCAGCAGGGCAGCTTTTTGTTTCATCTTCTTTTCAGTCTCAAGTTTTGCTACAGTTTCGATAGACCTTATTGGCTATTCCTAGTCGTTGGGTGATGTTCATCCTGGCAAAACCCTCAAGTTTTTGGAGCTTGCAATGGATATCAGGGGCTGACTGTGCCACGAAGGCTGCATTTACCATTCGTTGGTTCTCAGGTGTTTCCGGGTCAATGAGGTGTATATGCGGAAAGCCTCACAAAGCCACTCATAGTAATTACCAGGAGTTTCTTCCCCATCCTGAGTCACATCAGTTGTCTTTGACATTTTAGTAGGTTTCTTGGCACCTTGTCGGAGACCTCGCAGGATGGCCTCCTGGTAACTCTTGATAGCGTTATGGCCTTCTTCCATGTTGAAGTCCCAGTTGGGCCAATTATCTGGTGCAGACTCCTGAGCCCATCCCTCAGTATTCCTAATGCGTGCTGGAGTCATTGCCTGTGGTTTCTCTGAATATGCGGGAGTATAATGTTTCCAGTTTAGGAGGTTGGTAGTGGTAAAAGGCTGATAATAGATGATGGACTGACCCAGTTGGGGGTGCCATCTGCACCAATCGTATCGGGACCTCGAGTCTCACAGAGGGGCATTTGGTAAGCTGGGATCTTCCGTGTTCAGAGGTGGTGCATGGTGTTTCAGGGTTTGGGTTCTGGGGAGGAGTCCCCATCACGAGTAGTTGGGGGTGGTACGGAGGCTGGTAGTGAGACCATTGATGGTTGGGGAACAGGAGGCAGTGGGGAGACTGTGGCCATTGTCGGAATCAGAGGTGCTGGAGAGGCTGCAGTTGGTGCTGGAACACAGGAAAGCAGGGATGGAGCCGGAGGTGGTAAAGAGACTGAGGGTGGCAGGGTGCTGCGTCCCACTTCAGGAGCAGTTGGGGGGCCCGGAGGAACATACAGTGGTGGGAGCTCTTCCTCTGGGTCCCCCCGATGTATGGCTTTATTCTGAGTATTTCTCATTGGTTTTGCAAGGAGGATCCTCTACTGTCCCTTACTGTTAATGTAGAACTGTACCCATGGGGGAAGGGTTCTAGCTATTTCTAACCACGAGTCAATATATGGAAACTGATCTGGGTGCCCTGGGTTTTCTGTGACGATGCAATAAACACATCAGATGGTGGGCAAATCTAAGGTTCCTTCTGAAGGCAATCTAACATCAAAACTAGGCCTTTCTAGCTCGCACAGGGTCCTGAGTTTTCCTGGGGCCATATGAACCCCATAGTCACCGCTGAAGCCCCTTTTAAAGTTTTTAAGCATGCAATATAAGGCAGTTGGTTTACTGAGTTTCCCTCCCATCATGAACGATGTTGCAGACAAAGGGAGGGGATTCTTTCAGATGTTGTCCTGCTCAAATCCCTCACAGGAACTTAGGAACGTCTTAGCTAAGGTCTGTCCATATAAGCCCCAGATCAGGCTACTCCATGGAGTAGATGATCATTATGCCCTATGACACTCCGTGAGACTCAGGGCACAGCCCACTCAGACTCTATAGCCGAAGCGGTGGAGCCGTACAGACAGATTCACAGTCAGGCACTCTTCAGATTCAAACAGGTTGGACACCCTCCTCTGAGTATCCCTGACTAATGGGAGGTGATCAGGCTCCTCTTCAAACCTCAATAGACAGGTCTGACTCAGGCAGTGGCCCCGGGGTTTACCTGGTCCAATGTGTGGATCCTGCCAGTTGTCCCTGGTCTCCTATTGTTCCTCCAGCAGGGCAGAGGCGAGACGTGGCTGTCCAGGAGACCCAGCCTTAGGTCCGCTGAAATCAGCAGGGTGCAACTAAACCCTAGGGTAGATACCCTGTTGCCCTCCATGGCCATCTCCGGTCCCACATCGGTAGCACAATGGGCCAGCACAGTTGGGTTTCCCAGTCAGAGAACTAAATGTTGTGGGAAATCTGAAGCAACTGAGGAAACTCAAGCGGCACACGGAAATCTTGGAGAACACAGCTTTATTTTCACCAGCGGGCTTAGAGGGCTCTTTTCCCAAAGGCTGAGCACCCGGCAGGGTTAAGGGTGAGTTTTTACGGTTATGGGTTATGGGGGATGGTAACGACGTTTTCGTAGTCTCTCAGGGCCTATTGGCCCCCTTTATGCGGAAGTATAATCTACAAGGAGGCATCTCAGGAGAGTGCTAAATCATCCCAGGGGACTTGTTTTCTTTTCTTAACCAAATGGGATGTCCATTTGGTCTTTTCTTCTGCCACAGCAGGAGCAATGGAGAGCAGTGGATGGGAAGGGGTGGGGCCCGGGGGGGTCTCTACCTGCCTCAATATGATACTTATCTAACCTTATAATAATGAATTTATCCAGGGGGGTTCCTGGATGGCTTAGTCGGTTAAGCATTGGACTCTGGGTTTTGGCTCAGTTCATGATCTCATGGGTTGTGGGATTTAGCCCTGCACTGGGCTTCATGCTCTGCAGGGAGTCTGCTTGAAGATTCTCTCCCTCTGCCCCTCACCCACTCATGTGTGTGTGTGCATGTGTGTGTGTGTGCATGCTTTCTCTCTCAAATAGATAAATACATCTTTAAAAAATAAGGATTATCCAGGCAAGTCCAAGGTAGTCATAAAGGTTCTTAAATGGGGAAAAGAAGGCAGAAGAATAAGTGTTAGAGTGATGTGATGTAAAAAAGACTTGACTCACCACTGCTGACCTTGAAGATGGAAGGTAGCCAAGAGCCAAGGAATGTGGGTGGCTTTTTATTTTTATATATTTTATTTACTTGACAGAAAGAGAGTACAAGCAGGTGTAGAGGCAGAGGGAGAGTCAGGCCCCCATTCAGCAAGGAGACTGATGCAGGGTTTGATCCCAGGATCCCGAGACCATGACCTGATCCAAAAGCAAATGCCCAACTGACTGAGCCACCCAGGTGCCCTTGTGTGTGGCTTCTAAATGCTGGAAAAAATAAGTGATTCTTCTCTAGAACTTCCAGAAGAAACCAGCCCTGCTGACACCTTGACTTAACCCAATGAAACCCATTTCAGACTTCTCCCCTTAGAATGGTAAGATAATGAATTTATATTGTCTTAAGCAACTAAGTTTTTCTTTTATTGTTGTTATAATAGCAATAGAAAACAAAAACAAGGGGTGCCTGGGTGGCTCAGTGGGTTAAAGCCTCTGCCTTTGGCTCGGGTCATGATCCCAGAGTTCTGGGATCAAGCTCTGCGTTGGGCTTTCTGCTCAGCGGGAAGCCTGCTTTCCTTCCTCTCTCTCTGCAGGCCTCTCTGCCTACTTGTGATCTCTGTCTGTCAAATAAATAAATAAAATCTTAAAAAAAAAAAAGAAAAGAAAACAAATACAGGGTCACTGGTCTCTATACTCTCATTTTATAAATGAAATATTAAGGCTCAGAGACATGAGGTGACTAGCTACAAACCTCACAGGTATCAGAGGAAGAGCTTGCTGATTCCAGCTCTGTACACAACTCAGACACCATCCTACATGTTCATCTCTGGCACTGATAAAATGAGAATGACAACTCATGGTTTCCAAGGTAAACTGTGGGTTAAAAGATCTTGTCCCATGACTGGCAAAGACCTCATCATCATCAAATGTTAACCCAGGTATCCGCTGCCCACATCTCTCCTTTTTCTACCACCAGTGCTCTAACAAAACACTTCCTTACATCAAACCATGTAACCCATAGCTTGTGTGCATCATTCTTAACTCTACCCTTTATGTCATAAAGAAAATCTCTATACCTGAAAGTATTTGATACTGACAGTAAACCTCCAGAATCTCCTTCTTCAGGCCAACCAACCTGGATTTTATTCTTCATCTTGCTGGATCAGAACTGTTGCCTTCTTGCTTCTGTTCCACATGGAATGAGTACTCCTTCTCTCAGAGGTAGTGAAAATGACATCTAGATTCATATGAAACATCAATTTATCTGCTGACAAGGACAGAGTTCAATATGGCAGTTTTCTACACAGTTCTGTTAATGATTTCTAGATCTCATACTGGGCTGCATCTCCCATAACTTAGGATGTAGTTGACTTATGGTTCTCAATTCCTTGAAAAATTATGTGGCATTTATTCATATTTAAAATGCACCCTGTAAAGTCTAATGCGTCCTTCCAAATTATTAAGTCTTTTGTAGAAGCTGATTTTGTCATGCTGTAAAAGTTGGATCTCCATCAACCTACCATCTTACATGTAACACAATCATAGGTAAACATGTGAGAATGAAAGATCGATGAGCATTAGGAATTTTAGAGATCCCCTAATATGGTGGCTCCTAGAATTTTAGATTTCTTGGATCAGGCAAAATTTAAAATGAAATCTTGGGGACTGAATAAAATTAATGGTCTTTTATTATAACAAAAGAGATATTTAAGAAAATAAGAAAACTTTAACATATACTTTTACTATATCATAATTTTAAAATTTAAGAAGTAGAAGGAACAGAACTCTCAAAATGAGAATTACTCACTTTTTTTTAAAAAAAAAGGACAGTAGACATCTAAGTGCATGCACACACAAATAAACATATATGCTTAGCGAAATAAGTCAACTGGAGAAAGACAACTATCACATGATCTCCCTGATATGAGGAAGTGGAGATGCAACGGGGGTGGGAGTTAAGGTGGTAGGAAAAGTAAAAATGAAAGAAGATGGGATCAGGAGGGAGACAAACCAAAAGAGACTCTTAATGTCATAAAACAAACTGAGAGGAGTTGGGGGGAAGAGGGGTTGGGAGAGGGTGGTGGGGTTACATTATATGTTTAAATAAAGCTTAAATAAAGTTAAAAAAAAACACATATATGCTCCATACACTATAATTGTCTATTTTTTTCATTTACCCACAGATCAATGGTCTTCAAGGTTGGCACATGTCCTTGGAACCACCTAGTAACCACCTAGTTAATCTGTCTAACTACATCCAGCATCCCAAATATATTTCTTTCATTCATTCATCCATTCAAATATTTATTAAGTAGTTTAATGAGCTTTTAATGTTTTCTCCATATTCTGGGATGTGATAGAGATAAGCAAGAGAACTGGAAATTTTGTAGGCTGAACTGTTTCTGTATGGTTTTCATCCATATTGCACTTTAATTTTCTCTTTCTAGTGTCTATTGTAGTCTATTTAATGCAAAGTTCTTTTTCATTGACACAGAAAATGTAAGCTAAATACTACCATGTAGCCACCTCTCTTATCTATCACATGCATGTCTATAAAATACATGGGCCTTTAATTCAGTAAAATAATATGAAAGAGGGGAAGAACATATTGATCTTCTATATTAAAGCCCTAGTTGAAATTGAAAAATAAAACATACAGTTTCTGCCCTTGAATATCTTATGGGCTGAACTGGCCTATAGTAACACTTAAAAATTAAAAATTAAATAATTTTACATTATACAGTTTCTCTTGAGAATGTGGAGGATCTGTTATCACCAGGACCCATACAACAGTCAAGCAAAGCTGAGTGACTGCCACACCTTTGGATGGGGCAAGCTTTCTTCTTTTTGTTCCAGTCCCCACCATTCCTGATGGTAATCTACACAATGAGGTTAAGTGTTGGTCATGTCGCTCACGCAATGCACTGGTGTCTTTATCATAAGTGGAGGAAAATAATACCAACTTTTATTAAACCTGGCCTCACTTCACTCACTTCTATTCCTAGTCTAGAGGGTAAACAGATAAGCCAAAGGGAGATTACAGTATTAGGACAATATGTGCAGTAATCAAAGTAAGCAACATACCATATACATGAGGTGTACAACCAAATACAACCGCATCTTATAATCTAGTTAGTGTAGCGATGTTTAAGAGTTCAAGCAATGCTGTCAATTGTAAGTGCCTGGTAAACTGTTTTTTTGGCCATGACTACTATGCCAGCAAACTGTGGCCCTTTCCTGGCACAAACTCAACGAAGCAGGGTTTATTTTGTCCCACCCAGGGACTGAATATTTTAATGGTCATGGATTTGCTTCTCACAGGTGCTAGTTTCAGTCCCAGTGGTGTGTGTCATATTCTGGCAGGAGGCACCGCATGAAAGTTTTCAAGGCTGAAAACAAAGCCTAGAAAAACATGCAAACAATGTGCTGTTGTGGATTTGGATTCCTTCTTCTTCTGGAAAGAATTCTAACATTTCTACCACGTTCCCAGCAGGAAACACTTTTTTTTTTTTTTTTTTTTTTTTGCGGTGGAGGGGGGGGTCTTTCTTTCTACGTAGAGACATGGAATGTCAAGCATTTAGGGGAACTAATTGTATTGGTCTGCCAACTTCAGAACCATAGTAATTTGTAGTTTCCCTGGTTGGTAAAGTGAGATTGACTGGTATTGGCAAAAGAAAAAATAATTCTATTCAGAGTTTTCATTTTTCCAATGTGTTTTAAGGAAGCACAGGTGCAAAACCTTTGCAGTCAAGAAAAACAACAAAATTTATGCGTACTTAAAGCTAATACACCTTTTTATGAAGTAAGATAATCTTATCTGCAGTATGAACTAACTTGTATGCTTGTAGAACAAATCTGAGACCCTTGTAATTTTTGTGAATCACAGCTAACAGTCAAAGGTTATCTCTCAGTCCCAACCCTTCCTTAAATTCTGTACTGATAACTGAAATATCCAATGCCTAGTATATGTCTATTAAATATATGCCCACCAAGTAAGCAGAGGAGAGGGTCTCTCTCCTCTTTGCAGCTCCCTGCTTGGGAAGTTTAGATATTTTATTCAAATGAAACTGACAATTTAATAAGATAAACCAGGCATGAGGAAAGACCAAGTTTGATCAATCTTACATTTTACTACCAATCTCCACTTCAGCACAGCGTACTCTCTGTCTCTTTCCAGGTTCTAGTCTTGAAATGGCCACACAACAGCTTTTATCTGCTCATCTAGATTAAGAATGACAAATGTGGGGGTTCCTGGGTGGCTCTGATGGTTAAGCAGCTGCCTTTGGTCAGGTCACAATCTCAGGGTCTTGGGATTGAGTCCTGTCTAGGGCTCTCTGCTCAGTGGGGAGTCTGCTTCTCTCTCTATCTGCTGCTTCCCCTACTTGTACTTTCTCTCTCAAATGAATAAATAAAATCTTTAAAAGAAAAAAAATGATCAAATATGTCCCAGCCTACAGTTAAGAGATTATTGTTATATTCTTTCCTGGCCATCCTTACTGGGTAGAGATAGTAGGTTTTCAAGATCATCTCATTTTCATCACAATGTCAGTTGCATTCCTTGTTTTCTTAGGATGTCTGGACCTGTTCTTCTAGCATGGGCTTTAATCTCTGTGCCTTATACTTGATCTTTAACTGTGCTCCCTCTAGTTGGAAAGTAACACACACTACACAGTTTTCAACTTCTTTCTTTCTTTCTTTCCTTCCTTCCTTCTTTCTTATTTCCTTTCTTTCTCAAAATAAGCTGTAAATCAGGGTGCCTGGGTGGCTCAATCAGGTAAGAGTCTGCCTTCAATTCAGGTCATGATCCCAGGGTCCTGGGATTGAGCCCCAGATCCGGCTCCCTGTCAGCAGGGATTCTGCTTCTCCCTTTCACTCTCCCTCTGCCCCTTCATCTGTTTGTTCTCTCTCACTCGTTCACTCGCTCTCAAATTAAAAAATAAAATCTTTATAAAAAAAACTACAAATCTGTAAAATCTTCTCCTAAGTTTTAATATTCAGCAATTCCTCATCCAATTCTAATTAGCCTACACATCTTGAATAGCAAGTGCAGCAAAACCAAGAACTCATTTGCTGAAGATTTACTAGCTTCACATTGAATGTTGGATATTCGCATGTGTATAAGGAGAAGTTCATAAAATCACCCCAGTTTTACCACTTCTTACTAAATTTCTGAACACTTATATTGTGTTATTTTCTGATATACTCTTAAACTCAGTTGTCTTTTGGGGGCCTGGGTGACTCAGATGCTTAAGCGAATGCCTTCAGCTCAGGTCATGATCTCAGGGTCCTGGGACAGAGGCCCACATCAGGCTCCCTGCATAAGAGGGAGCCTGCTTCTTCTTCTCCCTCTGTTCCTCCCCCACTCCTCTGCTTAAACTCTCTCTCTCTCTCAAATAAATAAAAAATCTTAAAAAAAAATAAACCCAGTTGTCTTTTAACAATTGTAGATCAAAGAAGATATATGTATGATTATTGAACTAAGTACCTGGAGAGAGAAAAGAAATAATTAAAAGAGGAGGTGACATCAGCAAGACAGCAAGAAAGAAAGCTTTGGACCTTCCTTGCCTCCATGGACACACACTTCCACAATTCATGGACCAATTTCATCTGTGAGAAATCCAGAAACCAGTTGAGAAACATCTGCATCCCAGGTGTATGCAAAACCAGCCACACTGAAGCCAGTAGGAAAATCTGAGATATCCTTTCACCATAATTCCAGCCCCACCACCCTTGGCACAGCACCATATGATTGGGAGGAAACCTCCCACTCCCACCTTCTCTGTAGAGAGGGAAGGAAAGGATTGGACTGTACATCCAATATTCTAACTTTTCTGGGCATGGGGGCCACGTGAGGGACTGGTTTCTATCTTGCCTAAATCTGAGTGCTAATAAAAACAGACTCCAGACTGGGAGCCAAAGAGAACACAGAAAGCAATTTGGCATACAAACCATTGCCATAGCCCTCCCCTTGAGTCGGAGCAGATTGAGCATGTTAAAATCTCCAAATCCCAAGCCTCTCCTGGAAAAGGAAAGATTTGGACCCTGCCTCCAATGTTTCAACTTTTCCAGAGAGCTGCCAAAGCATGTCTCAAAGCATGTCTCAAAGAACTGATGGTCCCAGGAATATTCTAGATCTACTAAATGTCTGAAGAAGGCTTGAACTAGCACATATTCGCCCACCAGGGCCTGTCCCCCAAATCAGCACAACACAACTGGCAAAAATCCCAGTTCCTTGCTTATCTCTGGGACAGGAAAGAGAAGACTGAATCATATGCCTTTAGAGGAACAGATGTTCCACTAAGATCAGCAACAAGGCAGGGATACCCACTCTCTCTATTTCCATTCAATATAGTATTGGAAGTCCTAGCCAGAGAAATTGGACAATAAAAAGAAACAAAAGGCATCTAAATCAGAAAGGAAGGAGCAAAATGATCTCTATTTACAGATGACTTGATCGTAATACTTAGAAAACCCTAAAGATACCACAAACAAAACAAAACAAAATCTTAGTCCAAATAAAGAAACTCAGTAAAAGCGTAGGATACAAAGTCAACATACAAAAATCAATTCTTTTTCTAAACACTAATAGTAAATTATCTGAAAGAAAATGAAGAAAACAATCCCATTTATAATAGCATCAAAAAGAATAAAATATTTAAGAATAAACATAACCAAAGAAGTGAAACACCTAGGGGCACCTGGGTGGCTCAGTGGGTGAGCCTCTGCCTTCAGCTCAGGTCATGATCTCAGGGTCCTGGGATCGAGCCCTACATGGGGCTCTCTGCTCAGCAGGGAGCCTGTTTTCCTCTCTCTCTCTCTGCTGCTTGCCTCTCTGCCTACTTGTGATCTCTGTCTGTCAAATGAATAAGGAAAATCTTAAAAAAAAAAAAAAAAGAAGAAGTGAAACACCTATACACCAAAAACTACAAAAACCTTGATGATGGGAATTAATGAAGACAGAAACAAATGGAAAGACATCGTGTGTTCATAGGTTGAAAAACTTAATATTATTAAAATGTCCATATACTCAAAGTGACCTACAAATTCAATTCAATCTCTCTCAAAATTTTATTCTTAAAAACAGTCCTAAAATTCATATGAAACCACAAAGGACTCTAAATAGCCAAAACAATCTAGTGAAAGAAGAATTAAGCTAGAGTTATCACACATCCTGATTTTAAAATATAAAACAAAGCTGTAGTAATTAAAACAGTATGATACTGGAATAAAGATAGACATCTAGCCAAATGGAAGAAAATAGAAAGGCCAGAAACAAACCCATGCATATACAGTAAACTGTTCCTTACCTAGGTTGCCAAGAATACACAATAGGGAAACTGGAAATCCACACACAAAAGAATGAAATTGGACCTTTATCTAACACCATGCAGAAACATCTACTCAAAATGGATCAAAGGCATAAGCATAAGACCTGAAACTGTAAATCCCTAGAAGAAAACATAGGGGAAAACTTCTTGATATTTACGTTGACTACAACACACACACACAAACAGGAAACAAAAGCAAAGCAAAAACAGACAAGTAGGACAACATCAAACTAAAAAGCTTCTGCACGGCAAAGGAAACAATCAATAGGGTAAAAAGACAACCCAAGCAACGGGAAATATATATATATATATGTATACATACATATATATATGTGTGTGTGTGTGTATATATATATATATATATATACATACAAAACATAAAACTGCTAAGAGATTTATATTCAATATATAAGGAACACTTATAAGGAAAAAAGTAAAAAGAAAGAGTGGAGAGAGGGAGGGAGGGAAGAAAAGACAGAGGGAGGGAGGAAAGAAGGAAGGGAAAGGAAAAAAGAGAGGAAGGGAGGGAAAGAGAGAGAGAAAGAAAGAGAAGAAAAAATGAAAAGAAAGAATGATAAAGAAAAAAATCAAACACCACCACCACCAACAACAAAACAAATCTCAATTTTAAAATGGACAAAGAACATGAATAGATATTTCTTAAAGTAGACATGAAAACAGCCAATGTGAAAAGATGCTCAACATCACTATTGGTTAAAAAAATATATAAAATCAAAACCACAATGAGACACCATATCACACTTACTGGAATGGCTATTATAAGAAAAAAATTAAAAAATAACAAATGGTGACAAGAATCTAGAAAAAGTGGAATGCTTATACACTCCTGGTGGGAATGTAAAATGATGTAGCTGCTATGGAGAAGAGTAAGGAGGTTCTTGGAGAGATTAAAAATATAACTACTTAATGATCTAGCAATTCCACTTCTGGATATTTATCCAAAAGAATTGACAACAGGACCCCAAAAGGTTATTTGCATTCCAGTGTTCATTGCATCATTATTCACAATAGCCAAGAGGTGGAAAGAACCTAAATGTCCATAAGCAGATGAGTGGATAGAGAAAATACAGTATACACATTTAATGGAATATTTTATAGCCTTCAAAAGAAGGAAATCCTGCCATATGTGAGAGCACGGATAAACCTTGAGGACATTGTGTTAAGTGAAATAAGCCAATCACAGAAGGACAAATACTGCATGATTCCACTTATATTAGGTATCTAAATAATCAAGTAGAGTTTTACAGCAGTTGCCAGGGGCTAGGAAGAGGAAAATGTGGAGTTGCTGTTCAACAAACATAAAATTTCCATTATGCAAGATGAATAAATTCTATAATCTTCTCTACAACATTATACCTATACTTAATAATACCATACTGCACATTTAAAAATTTAAGAAGGCAGATCTCATGGTAAATAATTTTTACCTTAGTTAAAAAAAAATAATTGAGGTGTATGGAACTCAATTTTGAACTAAGATTGGTTAGCATAAGTTTGTAACATAATGTACATTATTTTCTTGCAAACTCTATAGTTTTGGAATATTCAGCCTGAGAGATTTTACAGACATACTAAACAGAAGTGTAAACATCTCTCCTGCATAATAGGTATTGTGATAATTTGTACACATACATTGAAAGGAGATAGGGATGAATATAAAGATAAAAAGAAAATTTGTCAACAGCACTAATCATGAGGGAAATGCAAATCAAAACCACAATGAGATGTGAACTTACACCTGTCAGAATGTCTAAAATCAAAACACAAGAAACAATACGAGTGGACAAGGTTGTGGAGAAAAAGGAGTCCTCATGCACTGTTGCTGAAAATGAAAATTGGTTACTGTGCCACTGTAGAAAACAGTATGGAGGTTCCTTAAAAAATTAAAATAGAATTACCATATGATCCAATAATTCCACTACTGGATATTTACTGAAAATAAGAACAAATCAAAAACACTCATTCAGAAGATATGTGCACCCCTATGTTATTATGGCATTATTTATGATAGCCAAGATAAGGGAAGCAATCCAAGTGTCCACATGTCGATGAATGGGTAAAGAAGATACATAGATACATATGATGGAATATGGTACCTACCGATGTATCTGTAGATAGATAGATACATAGATCTATCTATAGAAAGATAAGTATATGGATATATATGTGTATATATATATGGAATATATATATAATGGAATATTACTCAACCATAAAAAAGAATGTGATCTTGCCATTTGCAACAATGTGGATGGACCTAAATGGTATTATGTTAAGAGAAATAAGTCAGTCAGGGAAAGAAGAATACCATATGATTTCATTCATATGTAGAATTTAAGAAACAACACAAATGAACAAAGAAAAAGAGACCAAAAAAACAGACTCTTAAGTACAGAGAAAAACTGGTCCTTGCCAAAGGGGAGGTGGAGGGATAGGGTGAAGTAGCTGAAAGTGATTGAGTAAGCTTATTATGATGAGCACTGGGTAATTAGAATTGTTGATCATTATACTGTACACCTGAAGTTAATCTAACACTGTATGTTAATTATATTTCAAACAAACAAACAAATAAATAAATTTCTGACATAAAGAAACAACTGGAAGGGAGTGCTGGATGCCAAGAAGTATAGAAATAATTTTATCTCACACTTTCTTTGTATGAAGGACTGTCCCAGTTATATAACCCCTATAATAAAGGTGAAGAGCCCAACAGAAAGTTTCCATCAAATAAGACTAGAAAGAGTAGAATTCATGACTCAGTGATTTTGAAAAAATGAAGTAAACATTTATGAACATAAAAACATAAAAGCCATTCTTTAAAAGAACAAATATATAACTAAAGTAAGCAGTCTGTTTCTTCTCTCTTCTCCACTCCCTTTACCCAGTCCATTCTTTCCTATCCCCCCCAACACACACACACACACACACACACACACACACATATCTAACTATGTGTGGAATGACTGTTTGGAGTTCTTTGCTTCAAAACATAATGCAATCTCAGGTTTGGGTCCTAAAAATATCAAAAGTTGTCTTCTTATTTCTCTTAGGCTTGCATTTTGATTTTTTCCAGCTTATCTTAAGAATTCTAAGACCTTGGTAAAATTTAGAATGAAGAATGATGTTGCCTAGGGAATGTCCATGAGCTAGCTAGGTATCTCATTTCAGCTTCTTTGATAACAAAGTAAACAGTATGGAATGCAGATTATGATTGGTCTGTTTTCATTCTCTTTGTGATAATGGCAATCAGCTATACCTGTACTTGAAACAGCATTTTTCTTTTTTTTCTTTTAACAAATGCAATAAGGTACTAAAGTAACTCTTAAGATGTACAGTCCAGGGGCGCCTGGGTGGCTCAGTGGTTTAAGCCGCAGCCTTTGGCCCAGGTCATGATCTCAGGGTCCTGGGATCGAGCCCCGCATCGGGCTCTCTGCTCCCAGGGATCCTGTTTCCTCCTCTCTCTCTGTCTGCCTTTCTGCCTACTTGTGATCACTGTCTGTCAAATAAAAAAAAAAAAAAATATGTCCAGTCCATGTGGTTTTGGAGTTCTTTAGATACATAGCCAAATTTTGAACATTTTTTATCTAGCATAAGGAATAATACTATATCACAGTTGTGGGTATTTTAAGGCAAATACAGTGACAGAACTATTATTTTGCTTTCAATAGACAGCATTTAGAACGAAATACTTGGGATATGCAGATTTTCCTGCATGGGGTTATTCACAGTCAAGTTACTAACCTTCAGTGGGATAGCTGCAACTGTAACCATCTCTTATGCTACGAATGTAATATTTGCTTTTTTACTGCTTGAACATTTAATCTAAATTTGAGATCATCCTCCCTAGTGTGTGGAAAGGCATGAATACTGAGTTCAATGGGCTCTTACGCAGATAATAATGTCTCTGAAGCCATGTGCATTATGCCCTTTTCCTTTTCACTTTCTGGTCATGGCTCAGATACGCACAGTCCATGTGCTCTAGATACTTGCACTTACATGAGGATGGTCTATGGAATGTTAAATCATCTTCTACCCAAATCTGAAATTTCTTCGCCTTAATCTACCAAGAGTTTTCTTTAATTTGACCCTGAGACAGGATTATTTTTCATCTTCAAGACATATGTCAGAATCACAAACAACACTTAGTCGATTCACTCTTGTTTATCTTGCCAAACAAAGGTTCCTCATCATCCTCACATTAACGCACCACCCTGACATCATAACCTGACTCAGACAGTCATTAACACCCTCTGAAAGCACTTGTTGTAAAAAGTCATCATTCTTCCCTCCTACCTGTTTTCCTTTTGGTCAACTATTTAGGGGCCCTAGACCCATTTTCTATCCATTGTTTGGGGTTCCCCTCAATCATTACAAAATAATTTTAAATTTAAATCCTTGTGTTTTTGTGTAAGACATTTAAACAACCCTAAGTTAACATACAGGAAAACAAACAATGTATTTTCTTAATCTGCTCCTGTCAACAGAAGGCTTATTATCATCAACCATAACATACTGACACTTTACACAACTAGGAAACAGAGAATAGTAATAAATATAAGACATGGTTACGATGGAAACTAAAGACCTAATTTGGTAAAAAAAAAAAAAAAAATACAGATTTTTGTTTCTATACTATAAAAGATACTAATATATTAACAAAGTGTTACATGTCAAAAGAATGACATTAATGTATAGGTCATACGCATCAGAGAATAGAAGGAAGGAGAAAAAAGCTTGAAGGGATCAGTGACATCTGATGGGAGAAATAGGACTCAACGTGGCTGTGAAAAGCAGGTTGGGCTTAGAAATGTAGCGGGGGAGACATGGTGTTCTGGACACACACCTTAAAAGCAACACTGCCAGCTAAATGAGACTTAAGAAAAAATAGACTAGTATTCTCAGTATAATTTTTGGTCAGGTATGGACAGGGGTGATAACTATAAACAAACATGGTTTTAAGTGGCATATTTGGGACACCGTGCTAGCAAAATTTTGCCTTAAGTACTGAAAGAAACACACATACATGCACACACAATGTACTTAGTTAAGACACTTACATTTATGTGAATTTTCACCCCAACAACATAAAAAAATTGGGCAAACTAATAGTGTTAGCCTTCAAACAAACAAAAATTTAAACTATAGTAGATTATATGAGGTATCTCTAGCATTTCTGTTGTCAGAGAAAATAAAAACTCCTAAGCGTTTTTAATAAAAAGCTCCTTTTTAAATATATTTTTAAATAAAAAGCTCCTGAGAGAGAGCAAGGGCACATGAACTGTATCCTCTCCTAGTTCTCCACTTCAGGCAGCCTTCTTGAGCCTGTACAGAAATAGAAGAAAGGAGCCAAGGGAGGGAAAGTGTTGGGGGGAGCAGAGGAAAGAGCAGGGAATTACAGGCTCTGGCAGCCATGGTAACAGGACTGGCAGCAGAACCAGTATATCTCACACCAAGCTCGAGATAAACAGGTTCTGCCACTATTTGGATTTTTTTATTTTTACACATTACACCCAATTTTGGTTGATTTCCAGTGAATCTCTATATAATTTTATCCTAATTAAAAAAAAAAATTCTTAGACATACTTAACTGAAGGAAACTGTAATTGTAAATATCCAGGTTCAGGAGTTGTTAAATACTTTGTCCAAAAAGAGACAAAGATCAAAGACAAAACAAGAAATATATGTAACTAAGGAAGAAATAAAATACTATAGTACTTACAATAAGTATTTGTTTTTACTGTCTTTTAGGTGGAAATAAGAAGTGTTTCCAGAAGAAAAATGAGTCCAGTGGGAATGTGTCAAATATGTAAATCAATAGTCTAAATATTTGGAGAAATAATACATTCTTCTTAAGTAAATTAAAATTTTGAACTCTCCTACAGAGTTTTAAAAACATAATTTCATTTTTCCCAACATGTTGCAAATCCTGCAGATATTTATTGGTTGAATTAAAACGCAAAACAAAACAAAAATGTGTAAAGTGTGCTTTGAAAGAGTAGCATCAAAGAGTCAAAGAAAAAAAAAGTTCTCTCTTCCTGTTGGCTCTCCTCCCCCCAACATTTTCATCTGTCATACTGGAATAAATAAGAGGGCCAAGGGTTTCTTTCTCCCACAGTGCTGTTTGTGGTTAAGGAAACAATAAAGGATATTGTTACAAATAGGTAGGCAATATAATGAGAAAAAGAAATGGCCTGGGGTCATAGCTGCAGCTGTGCAGACTAGACGTAAAGTTTTCAAGGGTGTAAGAAAGCAGCTAGAAACACCCATTAAAGAATAAAGAGGTTTTTGACTGCTGTGTACAATAAGATTATTTGGAACATATTAGCTACTACTAAACTTAAAGTTCTGGTCATAGACTTTAAAGTTTATGAGTGACTTTTTATTTACCTTTTCTGGAGTGCTTTTGCTTTAGTATGTTTCCTTTCTCTGAATTCTTTTTCAGTTCTTTTCAGAAACTATGTATTTTATATAAATAGCTGGACAGAGAAGCATGGAAGTGTGATCCTTATGTAGATTTGCCCCACACGGATGGATGGTGGTGGAAAATGTGCCCCGGAAGGGAGCTAGGACAGCAGCTGGTCCTCACAAATCCCAAATGACCACAGAGTTCAACATCTCAGTCTGGGATTAATGAATTTAAGGCACAACCATGAAAACCAATTAAAAAGCAACCGATTTGGAATTTGCCGTCTTGGTAGTGGGTAGTGGTTGATGGTGCAGCATTCTGAAACCAGGAAATGAACAGCCCAGAGGATTATCAATTGAACTGTGGTTACAGCGACTACTGACTTCTTGATCACTTGAATCAGATGAAGAAATACATACTGGTTAAGAGGACACCACCTAGAGTGAGATGCCCAGATTTTTGTTTGTTTGTTTTGTTTTGTTTTTTAAAGATTTTATTTATTTATTTGACAGAGAGAGACACAGTGAAAGAGGAAGCGCTAGCAGGGGGAGTGGAAGAGGGAGGAACAGGCTTCCCGCCAAGCAGGGAACCCGAACTGGAGCTCAATTCCAGGACTGTGGGATCATGACCTGAGCCGAAGGCAGATGCTTAACGACTAAGCCACCCAGGTGCCCTGAGATGCCCGTTTTTGACACTGGTAGCAGCTGTTGACCCTCAGGAATAACTGAACCTCTCTGTACTTCAGATTCTGACTTCTGAAATGAGGTTAACTGTACTTGTATCATAGGCTTGTTTTAAGCATGAAACAAATTATTACATATTTTTTAATAAACTGGGTATTTTGGAATAATGTTAGGTATACAGAAAAGTAAAGATAGTACAGAAAGTTCCTGTAAGACCTCACCCAGTTTCCTCTACAGCTATTTTCTTACATTCCCACAGTACATTTGTCAAAACCTAAGAAACCAACATTGGTACATTGCAATTAACCAAACTCCAAACTTTATTCAGATTTCACCAGTTTTTCCACTAATGTTTTTTTTCCATTCCAAGATTCAATCCAGGATACCACATTACACTTAGGAAAATACATATTTTATTTTTCAAAAACGTTTAGAATAGAGTCTGGCACATAGTAAGCACCTGCTTAATGTTATGTAATCCTATTAGATGATTGCCATGTCGGTGAGATGGAATGTTTCTAGCTCTGTTATACATCAACAAGACTTTATTCCCAATTTCTTATACTGCCAGTTCATGTAAGAGAAATAAGTAGAATTATTTCACCAGAACATTGCAAAGAAGCTATAAATACAAAATAAAGGGTCATTTGTTTGTACTAAAAACTGTAGGTTAATTGCTCTCAAAATATTGTAGGATATCTTCTAGTGGTCAGAAAAACAAATCATGTCTCAGTCATTAATCCATTAACTAACTCATTCATTCAACAAATGTTTTTCTGAGCACCTACAATACACAAGGCAGGGTGCCACGGCCTGAGGCACAGAGATAAATAACTCAGCCTCAATCCCTTTTTCATGTGAGGCTTACATTTTATGTAACTAACATACTATCACCTTAAATAAGCAATTGATATGGAATCTGATTTACCCTACAATGAAATGGAAAAGCATTAGAATCCCCCATCTAAGCACAACCGATAATGTTTACTCAGAAGTGGTGATGGATATATTAAGTGAAAGAGGGAAATGGGCACAGTTCACTTTTGTTCCAATTGCCCAGATGTGCAGGATCTAAGAGGGACTTATACAAAGATATGAGTGCAAGGAAAATCCGTGCATGACTCCAGATGTGTCCATTCCAACCAGTCTGGGGTGTTTCCTGAAAGGAGCAGCCTTGCATGTGACTGATAAGAATATTAGCTAAATGCTATCAGGTGCTTATTCTATGCCAGACATTGTCCCAAGTGTTTTACATGTATTAACTAAAATAAATCACAACCACCGTATGAAGTAGATGTTATCATTCCCCAATTTACAGATGAGAAAATGAGGCAAAGTGATCTAATTTGAGCAATATATAAAGGAAGTCTAAAGAAAATCTTGCATTTCCACAAGTTTCTGAAAATAGTGGCATAAATTGCCCCTGGGTAAAATAGTAAAATCAGCTTTATTTGCCCTTCATTAAAATAAAAATTGAAATGAATCTTCTTGACTTCTAGATTCTGAAAGACAATATTCCTTAGGAGTAAAATCTTGGAACATTTTCTAAGATGTCTCAGATAACTACTAAGCAAACTTATGTATACATGTACGTGTACTAAATGCTATCTGTGTCTTTTCATAATTCAGTAAAATCCAGTAGTAATTAAAGCATCTACTACTGCCTAGGCACCTGCTGTGTGCTATATCAAAGACAAATATGAATAAGGCAACCCGTTTCCTCAGAGACTTTACACTATAATAGATGCATTTTATTTTATTTGACATATGAGCAACCAAAAAAATGTGTTAACCTGAAATAAACACATCCTGAAAAGCTAAAGAATCAAGTGGGATAAGGTAGGACCCACTAGAGGCATACAAACATGACAAGGAAAAAGAGAACAAAGAGAAGCAATTGCACCTGGCTAGAATGCATGACCGTGACAAGTGAAGACTGAGTGGAATTTTAACAAGTGGAGACAGATGACAGGGTAAGATATTCTTCACGGAAGGAAGAACATTCATGAAGTCAAAAAGGTAGAAAACCACAGTTTGTCCCAGGAATACCACCCACCCCCGTTTGGCTGAGGTGTGGACAGCAGCCAGTAGGAAGGGTGTGGTAGGACCATGTTTCGCTAGAACTTGAGTGGCAGAATGAGGATATTGTACTTAATACAGTGGAAAATGGTAAGCTCTGAAGGATTTTTGGTAGAGAATTGACATAACTGAAACTGCACTTTAGGAAGATGAATTTGTAATTGTATAGGATGGGTGGATTTCAGACTGGAGAGAGACAGGAGCCAGAAGTACCAATTAAATTTTGTTGTACTGTCCAGGGGAGAAATAATGACTACCTGAAACCAGGATAGGGCAGAAGCAATGCGAGATGATGAACAGGGCGGTAGGGTGACTGATGTAGAAAATTATAGAAAATAAGAAACTCTGAGACACTCGAAGAGACTGGATGACTGAGGAAATGGAGCTGTTCTGAACAATCTGGAAAGTCACAAGAAAGTTCAGGATGCTTTTAAAGAAAATGGGATGAGTTTGTTTTTGAATATGTTAGGTTTATGGTGCTTGTGGAAGAGTTAAATGACGAGTTTTAAGCAAACAGGAAGAAAAGCCAAAAAGAGACTGGAACTAGACACATAGGCTCCAAAATCATCTCAGTGAAGTGGTGGAGTGAGGAGGGAGAAACTGAAAACAGAGAAAGACAGAATGTTGGGAGAACACCTGCATTTAGAAATCAGAAACAGGATAAGGACAAAAGAGAAAAAGAAAAGTGCAGATCACAGGTAGTGGGAGAATCAATGAAATGCTGTATTGTGCTGTATTGTGAAAATCAAGGAAGCCAGAATTGTGAAGAAATTTCCAGAAAACCAAATTAATCCACATTCTGGGAAGGTTCCTGAATTCAAAAGCCAGTTTCCTTATATAAAATATCAATTTGTTTTATTGTCCAGTGCTTCTTGGAGTACTGGTTCATTTAAAGAAATGTCAAACAAAAACTTCAGAAAAAAAGTTCACTTCTGAAAATCTAAAATATTCATTAAAAGACTTCCAGCAAATCTATAAAATCTACTAAGCAGCAATTAGATAAAGACACATAGGTCACACATGCATTTAAAAATTTCTGCTTATGATCAGATATTCTGTTGGAAAAACCACTTAGTCTCTTCAGGTTTGGAGAAAATATGTTTGCAATTATTGCATGCTATGTCTAACTGTAGTTTGTCTTTATCCTGGGGGCTGGAAAGAACAATTTTTGAATTAGAACTTATTTCATTTTCAGCATGGTTCTTTGTTTGGTAGCTTTCTATTCATTTCCCCCCTTTTAAACTTTTAAAGTGGAAGCAATTGCCAAATTTATCTTAGGCCTTCTTGTAACCAAAAATGTAAGAGTCAAAAGAAAATCGAAATTACTCTTAGGGGTGAACTGACACTTCTTTCAAAGAATCGCAATCCCAACACAAACAATATAAAGTTCAAAAAAAGAACTAGATTGATGGATGGTGGACGGATGGCAAGAGATCGAAAACAATCAACTTAAGATTTTTTTATATTGGGGTGCCTGGGTGGCTCGGTCTTTAGGTGTCTGGTCATGAACGCAGGGTCCTGGGACCGAGCCCCACATCCGGCTCCCTGCTCCTGAAGCCTGCTTCTCCCTCTCCCACTCCCCTTGCTTGTGTTCCCTTTCTTGCTGTGTCTGTCTCTGCCAAATAAATAAATAAAATCCTTAAAAAATTTTTTTAAATTAATTTTTTTTTTTTATTGTGGTATAGTTTGCTTGTGAAGGCCAGTCATTCCAAATTAGAATACCGAAGGAGGAACTTGGCTTGCAATTTTCCTTTGGTTGTGCAAACAGGGATGGCACACAGGCACACACAGGAATTTCTTCATCCTCAGTGTTTGCCCACATCCACCCCACCCAAACTTTTGAGCTGTTGATACCACCAGGCATAAAAGAAAAAACAAAAACATCTTCTTACATCTTAAGTTGGAACTGGGAATGCATTTTTATAAAGCAGCTATGGGTCAAAGAGCACTAGTAATATTCCTTTTCATGGGTGTTTTGGAACAAGTAAGTTCTGATGTACTAATTTTTGAGTCAACTAGTAATCATAAAACCTTATCCATTATCTATGGAAAAATACATATTAAACTCAAAATGATAAATCTATATAAAGCCCTCTAAAATGTATTCTGTTCATTCATAAACTAAATTGAACACTTACAAATATATATAGGCATTCATATGAATATATGTAATATTGATAGTTGTATTTATGATATAAAGTTAGCATATTTATATCTCTCTCTATAACTATTGAACACATTTTTATGAAATTGACATAGCATAGTAAATTTTCTGAAGACTAATATATAGTATCCAAAACTCTGAAGAAATTAGGACTACTGCATTTTAGAAGACTCTCCAACTTGAAAAACAATGTAGCAACCAAGGCAAAACCAGTAAACACCCTATATTTTGCTGTCATTAAAACCAAGGAATAGGACTAATTTAGTTTCATTTTGTATATACAGTAACTTCAAAAAGACCAAAAGAAACTTTTCCAACAGCCTGAAGCTTGCTATTTTCTGATCTTTCTGCCTCAGTATTCCTCATGCTCATTTAACCCATACTTTTGTCTAGTACTACACAGATTCCTTTGGAGCTTTAAATCAATCCCTTCTTACTAAGACATGTTCCTGAATACGCCTTGCACTGATAAGTATTATAAGAGAAAGTGCAGAGGAATTAGAAATGGAGAACCAGGTGCTTTTAGCAAACTTTCTTGACACTTAAAGCTATTCTGTGAGATGAAGGTGTTTCCTCATGGAACAAAGGACGACTTGTAGTAAAGGAGGTCTCATAAACACTATAATCATGTTGAAAGTGTATTATGGAAGCAACTGTTTCCATATAGCACAACCAAAACCCTTATTCGGTGACCAACAAAGACTTAACTATATACACTTATTTTAATGGCTTCCTGTTATTATTTACTTCTCTAGCGTCGAAGACAAGCAACACAGTGATTCTGATCAGAGACTAGTAATAGAATACAGCTTACGCAGGGAGTTGCCACAGTCAGGGTATTTCCTTGATAGGGAGGGATGGAATTCATTTGTACAGATTTTCTCAGATCACATAAATCATACTTCCTCAAAGCACATGCCCTCAGACACCACACACACACACATATGCACACACGATTTTACTAAACAACAGTGGTCTGTTTAAAATGAACTACAATTTAAAGCTGCATTATGTAATCTAGGCATTTATTTCACATGTTTCAACAATGCTCCCCTGGTCTGTGATCCAACCCAGGAGGATGGTTGATGACTATGGAATCCATTAGCCTTTCTGATTCCATGTGCTTACATTGCAGATTAGCTATGGTTCTAACTTCCAGTTTTAATGGAAACCACTGAGTGATTTGGTTGTGCAGTACATGCGTGCATTTGTGCATGTGTGTGTATGCGTGGTACTACAGAAAATTTCAGCAATTCTTGGAAGTCGATTAAAAACAGTAGTACTTTTCCATTCTTCTCTTTGTCCTTTATATTTTTCCATATTACGTTTCCTCCCTCACAGCCAGGTAGGCCATTGCTTTTCCTCATGACCTCTTTTACTGAGACCTCCAAGTTCATTTACCCTTGGAAATTCAAAAAAGTTCTTTGTTTTCCTGGGCTCCTGCGATTACTTGTATTAAATAAAAAAGGAGATCAGTTAAGGGGAATTGATCTGTACTACAGAGTGGCTCCTTTTTTTTTTTAATTACCATCTAATTTTAATAAAAAAGGAAATTGGTGGCTATTAACCATTAAACAGAGCTTCTAAGACTCACCTTTATTTCCCTAAATTATGTGCATCCCCTAATTAAAAGGAGAACATGTTGGTTCATGATACATCTTTTCATAGGCTCTGATCCAAAAACGGTTCTAAAGTTGATTCAAGGTACTTTGAAGGGTAAGAGTGTAGTAAATTTATAAGCAATATATTACAATTTGTCATATCTTCCTTCAAGCTCTCATCTTTACAGTGATTTGTGAGAGCGCTTAATAGTACACATTTCAGAGCAGATTTTTTTTTTTTGAGATGAAGCTCTGATCGCCAACAATTTAGGCTCCATTTTACACTAAGTGGTTTGTCACTTTTTGCGGTGAACCTATACTATAGGAAGTATAACAAATCTCCTGTTTTGGAAACCGATCCGTACTCTCTTCCCCAAATTAAACACATCCATCTTCATTTTAAAAGTCAGGAAATATCTTATTTTTGAACACCCACTGGGCTTCCTAAAATGTAAGCTTCTCTCTATTGCTGTGTCATTTCACTGTGAGATGATTCATCTTCCCCGCAGTGAGTCCTACGTCCTGTCCATCACAGCCAAAAGGATTGGACTCACGGAAAATGGAGTTTGGTCAGAAGGGCAGAAGGACAGATTGACACAAACGTAATTGGTAAAAATGTTAGTCCTCCAGTTAAAAAAATGAAAGCCATAACATTTGACTTTGCAGTTTCATACATTTGCTGCCTGAGCTAAAAAGCAGAAGTGGAGCTGTTGGATTGACCTTATTGTAAAGGAAACTAGAACAGGCGGGGCACGTGGGTGGTGGGGAGGGCCAAAGAGGAATTACTCCTACGGGGAGAAAACCTTTCAAAAATACTCTAAAACCAAAATGCAAATATATGAAATCAATGATGTAAACTGAAAAACACATTATGGTTTTATTTGTTCTGCAATTGTGTAAACCTCACAAATTTTCAAGTGCATTTTCAAGTAGTTTACACTTGAACCTTTCTTCTCAGGAAAGAAAGTTTTCCCAGAAGTATAGAAACTAGTATGACTTACTACAGATAGGGCTGCCTTCATGCACCTAAATCTGCTCTTGACCTTTTCAGCCCCCAGAGGCTTCCACGGGCTCCTAACTTTTGCTAAGAACATGGTATCAATTCTGCTAAGACTAAAAAAAAAAAAAAAAATCAGAGCAAGCCCTAGCTCCAGAACAAAGCAAAGCATGAATTCTCAGTTGTACCATCCATTCCAGGAGAATCCATTATACCCCTGTAACTAACTTCACCCCAATATTTTAGCCAAACTAAGACTTGGAGCAAACACCCACAGATGCAGGGTGCTCCCTAATTTGCATAATATTAATTCAATATTTTAAAAAATATTTATTTAGAGAAGAAGCTGGGAGCCACATGGTGAAAGGTTAAAGTCAGTGATGGCCTATGGCTCAGTTCTGCACAACCTACATGACAAATTAAAGCTCCCTTTTAAATTGAACCCACCCTCCCAGGGAGTCAGTTTAATGACCATCTGTTTTTACTCAAAATGCTTCTTGGGGGAAGGAGGCATCTCACCTCACACTCCATGCAGCTTATCAAAGTATTTCCTCCCAACCACAGACAAGTATGTTCTCTGAGAAGAGAGCTAGTAAATATTTTTTTTTTCCCTCCATCTAGTTAAAAATCCTGGGATGGTTTAGCAACCTAATAATGTTTAATCATTCCTTATGGACCCTTTCCTCAGGCCCAGCCTTGATCAGGATCTAGGGGAAGAGTATAGAGTTTTCTGATTAATGTTTCTGCAGGAAAAGTAAAACTGTTTAATCCTGATGCTATTCTGCAAAATAGAAATCATTCAACTTTTTCACAGATGAGAAAACTGGGGCTTTAGAAGTTAAGCTAACTAATTATAAAGCCTGGATTCAAAAGTATTCTGTGGGAAATGCTGTACCAGACAACACAAGTCCCTGATTCAAATACATAAGAAACAAAGCCAGTGAAAGGGTGCAGGGCAAGGGGGTTTGGGCTATATGGACAGAAGGACCTGTTTTGCTTTATTTTGTTTGCTTTTCCTGATGGGAGCAAGGGTGTATTGTAGAGAAGATCAAAGAAAGACCAAAACCGAGAGGGGAGAAATTAAAATGAGAGAATTTAAGTTAGTTTCTGGAGAATTGAATTAGTAAACATTAATTTTGTTATTATTGTAATCTAACATAGAGTGAGGACTCACCACACACCCTACGAGGTGGTACTACTTTAGCCACCATTTTTTTTTTAATATTTTATTTATTTATTTGACAGAGAGAGAGTACAAGCAGAGGGAGAGGGAGAAGCAGACTCCCTGCTGAGCAGGGAACCTGATTCAGAGCTTGATCCCAGAACCCTGGGATCATGACCGGAGCCAAAGGCAGCTGCTTAACCAACTGAGCCACCCAGGCGCCCCTTAGTCACCATTTATAAGGCAACTATTGTTTGCTTGGATCCCTAGTCAAGTGAAGAGGAGCTCTGAAAAGTCCATGAACACAGAGGTTACATGCAGTTTTATCTGTGACTGCAGTTCTCTGAGAAGAGGATCGATAGTTCTGGCAGATTATTAAGAGGTTATTATTAGGGGTGCCTGGGTGGCTCAGTGGGTTAAGCCTCTGCCTTCGGCTCAGGTCATGATCCCAGGGTCCTGGGATCAAGCCCCACATCAGGCTCTCTGCTCAGCAGGGAGCCTGCTTCCCCCTCCCTCTCTCTCTGCCTGCCTGTAATATCTGTCTGTCCAATTAATAAATAAAATATTTTTTTAAAAAAAGAGGTTATTATTAATGGTTAAGAAAAACAAAACTTCTGTATCTTCAGACTGTACCCCAGAAGAATTGTATTTATTCTCATGGTTTTAACAACCATATATACTATTCAACCTCAAGCCTGTTCTCTTTTTAGGACTTCAGAAATAAATACGGAATCTCCTACTGGATATCAACCTCCTCAAGGTGGTTCTACGGCGGCTCAAGTTCAACATGCCAAAACGCACGCACACACATTCTTCTCCTGAGAATACCATCTCATTTGGTGGCGACACCACCTTCCTGTTACCCATCCTAGAAAGCTGCTGTTCACCCTATTATTCACTCCTTCTGCTTTTATTCAGTCAAACACAAAAGCCTGGTAATTATACCTCATAAGGAACTACTGAGTCTGTTCTCTCTTTTATAGCTCTACCACATCTTACCTGGGCTTTTATAACCTTCTCTCTCTGTCTTTAAACTATCCATTTCACATTACTTTCAGTGGCTCATTAAAGATGCTAAGACTTGCATGACACACAAGGTCTGAAACAAGCTGGCCAGCAGCTTTCCCTCCTTCCCACTATTTTTCCTCCCTGTCTACATTCTACGTGCCATTTTCAGAGCTACACCTCTGATGGAATCAGTGCCTTAAACTGAAAATCAGTTCCTTAAACTGTTCGCTCCGTAGAACACTCGCTCCAGGTTTCTCCCCACCCCACTTCCCCCCGCCTGTATATTTCCATTCAAGTCAATGACTCATCATTCCAGAAGCCCTCCCCGATTGCAAGGGTGAATTAAGTTCCCCTTCTCTGTGCTTCAGAGTCCAGAACAGTGGTTCTCGAACAGTGACACGCATCACAATTACCTGGAGTACTTGTTAAAATACATGTTGCTGATTCAGTCTCTGATCAGGTCAGAGGTGGGACCTACAAGGTTGACAGTTGGAGAGTCACCCACAAGGATTTAGCCTCGCACCTACAGAACCAGCTCAACTTCTAGGATACCTCTAGCTCAGCCTGGCCACACTGGTGGGTAAGCATGGTACTAAGGAGCTGTCTTCATGTAAGTTTCATCCTGCATTAGCCACTGTTTTCAGAAGGGTTTCTGACACAGGCAGGCATGTGGGGGCTCTTTTTATTGAGAAATCAGCATTTCATATCTTGCAGCTAAGGTCACTACTCACATAAACAGTTTTACTGACTTGATCTTCAGAATTCTCAACTGACCTACTTTTTAGGAGAGAATTCTCAAGCCTAGTAGAGTTATACCATCTTAGAACCAGAATGACCTTGAACCTTTTGTTTCACAACCTAAGAAACAACATAGTGTCAAGCTGTTTGAATCTGCAAATAAAGATGAGTGGGAGCAATGAAAAGGTAGTTTTAGGAGCACCTGGATGGCTCAGAAGGTTAAACGTCTGCCTTCCGCTCAGGTCTTGACCTCAGGGTCCTGGGATAGAACCCTGCTTCCTCAGGCTCCCTGCTCAGTGGGTGTCTGCTTCTCCTTCTCCCTCCCAAACCCTACTTGTGGTGTCTTTCTCTATCTCAAATAAATAAATCTTTTTTAAAAAGTAGTATTATAATTACTTGCAAAACCACTATCTTTGAAAGGATAAAACCATCCTTTTGGTCAGCTTAAAAACATGTCTCTACCAAAGAAATGATTCAAGATTTTCTTCTTCCATCATGTAATAAGTGTAGCCAAGAACAATCAGACAATTTACCAATTTGAAAAATAAATATGCAATCAGCTTTCTTAACAAAGACGTCTTCTTTGGAACTATCTTTATGAGGGTCATAATATAAGTTTCATGATAAAATTGGATACAAATAGCAACAGAAAGTCACCTTATTTTGGTATCTAATTCTCTACTCTGAGACCCCTTAAAGATCATCTCACATATTAGTTTAAGAAGTCAGAGAAAAAACTTATGTTGCATGCTTTCAACAGATTACTTTTATGTGACCCTGGAGAAACACCGGAACACACACACACACACACACACACACACAAATATATATATATATATATCTTCTTTCTTGGCCTCCCCCCCATTTAATGATACTCCCTTTTTTGTTGACATATATTAAATCAAACATTCTTTTTGAAACTGTCTTCAACATGTTTCAAATTATGTAGCATGTTTAAGACATTACCTACTTCATTCACATGAATAAATTCCCTTCTCTTACACAATCTGCTCAGTATCTGGTGCCTAATGAATGTTAAACATCCTGGACTCTGCTCCTATCGTGTCAAAGGAGGTGCATGTCATTTGCCCTCTCAAACAGGGATTAGAAAAGAGCCTCAACAGCCCTTCTCCAACTGTTGTTTCTGCCACATTTCTTTTGATTGGCACCAGAATCCCTAACTGGTAGTCATTCCAGACAGCTGTAGGTCTTCCTAACTTTACAGCCTACTGGTTATGTACTTCCTGGGTCCCCTCATACATGAGGCACACCTGAACAGGCAGACCTTTGTGAACTTACTGGATTTATCGATGTCTTTATAAAAAGAGTCTGGAATTATACAGGTGTAGCAGGACATTTCTACTGAGTTTAGCTGGTTTTTTTGTATTATGCTATACACAGATGTTTACTCAGTGCTTTCTAATGATCAGAACCAACCTGGTAATTTGCAGTTTTTCAAGCTATATTAATGCCAGAATACATGATTTTAATGCTTTTTTACCTATTGGGATACTAAGCCAGAATTCCCAACAGCTTATCTTTTTAAGTAAATTATTCCCTCACCACCCATACCCCAACCTCCTTTCCATGGTAGGATTTTCATGGTCCTGTGTTTACAGGACCCTATTGCAACAGTCAAGGAAGGATGAAGAAAAAGGGTAGGATATGTCCTTGGTTTCAACCCAGTTTCATCTTATGATTCTAACCATCAGAAGATAGTTGCGAGAACTTTGACTTTTCATATGTGATGAAAAAGAAATTCTTCTCTCTCCTTTATGCACTGTCAAGGTACTTGTTGACTGCAAACTCTCATCATATGTCTACAATTCAAAGTCTAAAATGATCTATATTACTCCTAAATTTTCTTTATAAACAAAATCCCTTATTTTCTTTCTTACAATAATTTCTCTTTAATCACAATTTCCCCTCAAAATTCTTTGTCTGTTTTCCAATGTAAGGACTCAAGTTAAAAGCAAGATCTAGGGTATCTCCCCGACTAGTAAAGAAAGATACCTTATGGAAAGAGATTTTATTGTTTGATTTGATCATCATGGAGATCAAGTATTAAATGTTTTTGAGGAATTATATTCTTGACAATCTGATGAATTAGAAGTAAGGTAAGTCAACAAAACATTAGGCCTTTAAGAGTCATTTTCTAACCCTTCTGGACATCACCTACTACATCTCAAACAATATGCTTAATATTTTGATAATTATTATTTTTTAAAAGATTCTACTTGAGAGAGTGTTAGTATATGGTGGGGAGGGCAGAGGAAGAAGGACCAGCAGTCCTTGGGCTCACTGCTCCCCACTGAGCAGTGAGCCCAAGGCAGAGACCTGAGATCATGACCTGAACTGAAGGCAGACACAACCAACTGAGCCACCCAGGTGCCCCTGATAATTATTATCGTGTTCAATATCCACAATAACACTGTGAAACAGATATAACTAATCCCAAGTTTCAGATACCAAAACTAGTGCTCAGAAATGTTAAGAATATCTAAGGCTTCACAATAACCTTGCAAATAATACTGATAGATCATGTAGGAATTAATTCCATAATAGCAATATTGTTAACATGAAATATTCTAGAAGGCAAGTTGTGTGTGTTATGATAAGGCATACAGAACCTGACAATAGATTATTTTTATAATTAAATTTCTTAATTATCTTCCTCTCTCTACCTTCATAAATTTAAGGTCATCCTCCAAGCACTCATTTACTAGAGTGAAAAGTCTGACTCTTAGTATCACAAAGGAGATAGTTTTTTGAAGTATGAATTTCCCATTGATACCTGTGCATAAGAAGAGAAGAACACTCTTAGCATTTAAAGGATATTTTTTAAAAGAAAAAAATTATTCAGAGCATAACAGACACAGTGTTTGAGACCATCATCAATTACTTCTTAGCAAGGAAGCGCTTTTTCCTTGTTCTTACTGTGTCCTTTTTTTTTAATAGTAAAAAAATAAATTCAAGCCCTGCTGAGCCATTTCATAATGTTCTCTCATATCCTGGTATTGATCACTTTAAAAGTAATAATTTTCCTTACACCACACACGAAAATAGACTCAAAATGGATGAAGGACTTCAACGTGAGAAAGGAATCCATCAAAATCCTTGAGGAGAACACAGGCAGCAACCTCTTTGACCTCAGCCGCAGCAACTTCTTCCTAGGAACAACGCCAAAGGCAAGGGAAGCAAGGGAAAAAATGAACTATTGGGACTTCATCAAGATCAAAACTTTTGCACAGCAAAGGAAACAGTCAACAAAACCAAAAGACAACTGACAGAATGGGAGAAGATATTTGCAAATGACATGTCTGATAAAGGGCTAGTATCCAAAATCTATAAAGAGCTTAGCAAACTCAACACCCAAAGAACAAATAATCCAATCAAGAAATGGGCAGAGGACATGAACAGACATTTCTGCAAAGAAGACA